>JAYMTA010005883.1:0-10945 GCA_036897625.1 Pelargonium cotyledonis | reverse complement strand
TAATTTATAAAAGACTATTTAAAATGACATTATATAGCTGCATTAATTTGAGTTGGGAAACTTGTGCTAATTCTAACTTCTTAAGAAAAATTCCTCCACCAACTATCCAACACATCACTGATGTATCCTACTGAGTGCTCACAGGCAATAAATTATCGCCTACCTTATCCTAAACAGAATTATAGAGGACCAACTCAGCTAACAGTTTAAACTAATAGTTGAGAACCCAAAATAATAACCTTATACTCACTCAAATTTGTGACCTTTAGGTAAAGCAGACACTAATACTCCTTCCGTCCCAAAATAAATTTTTAGGTTTCTAATCCTAACACATTCTAGCTTTTGTATTTGAGAATTCAAAATTACGACTAGGACCCCTCAAAAGGGTCTATTCATCATGGGAAGGAGTGTATTTCCAACCAATAAAATGGACTATAAACATAGGCAAGAATAGATGAAGGCAACACAATTCTTAGTTGTTTAAGTTAAAGCAACTTACTCGAATGCAAAGAAAAGGGACACCGAAGCCTGCCGGGTTTGCAATAAATACTTGACCGAGCTGTACAAAAAGAGACTATCTAGAAGAAGAAGAAACCCCAGAAAAGAAACTATCCGAATATGAGATAACCTTGGAACCGTTGGAGTAGTCTCAACGTACTCAACTCTCTTCTGGGCCAACCAATGCAATGCTTTGATTAATAAGAGAGCCGTAACCATAGCAAGGAAAGTAACCGAGAAATCCTGTCTGAAAATAGTGATTGCAAAGAGAATCTCCATAACCTCCCTCCATGATTGCTCATTCAACCTCTCAACCTCAGCTTCTCGAAGGGAACCGAGAAATATCCATTTGGTCAACTGCCATAAACTGCACATAGCGACCAGACCCATGTTGAGAAGAAGCACCAAACTGATCTTGGAAGTAGATAGATAAACCGTGGCCGGATAAAACTGTCCTCGACTGCTAAAGGCATGATAAATTATGGACAGAGCCGCAACTAAACTAACACCTGCATATGTTTGCAGCTTCATCATTTTTCCCCAATCTGTCACGCAATAGCAGTAATTCATCAGACAAAATTATGTGTAAAAAACGATATTTCTTCTCAACCAGTACCAAATACCAATTAAAGAAAAACCTCCGTGCATCAAAACATTTTTGTGTCCAGAAACCCACTCATTACAGCGTCACACAGATTCTATACTTATTAAAGCTCTATTCAGACAGGAAATTCCTAAATTTCCAAACCCAAAACATCATAGAACTATAGACAATACTATACTATTAAAGCTCTATTCAAACAGGTAATTACTAAATTTCCAAACTCAAGACATCATAGAGCCATAGACAATACTATACTGGTTTCAGCATTTCCGCCCACAATTTTCTCGGCAACCAAACACAGTGGGTTCAAAATATACTACAAATCCCCCGAGAAAACGTTGATCAAAGCTAGATTATTGACATTGACTGCTACTTATAGCATTTTTTTTTGTTCCATTAACCCACTCATTAAAATGCCACGCACATTCTAGACTTACTACAGCTCAATTCAAACAAGAAATTCCTAAATTTCCAAACCCATAACAGCATAGACAATAATGTAGAGGTTTCAATATTTTCGTCCACAATTTTCTCCGCAACCAAACACGACTGGTTCGAAATATGCCACAAATCCCCCCAACAAAACTTGGATCATAGCTAGATCATCGATAGCTACTCTCAAAAAAAATTCGGAATAATTTCAAAAATAGAACAACTACAACAAAAAATCAATATTGGGTATTCAGATTGAGCCATGAAAATGCAATTCAAAACTCAATAATTCCATAACATACTGAAATCGAAGCTGAACTATAACAAAAATACAATTATTTTGCTAGATCGATGAAAATTTAGAGTTGATGAGAACAAAAAAAAAAAAAAATTTAGAGGTACCTGGGTTTCTCGAAGCTCTTCGGGTCTCCTCCTAATGTGTGTTGATTTTGCTAATACTCTAATGTGTGTTTCTTTATGAGAACTGTAATTTTTAGCTTCTTTTTTGTCGTTGGTATATGTGTTTTCGCGTCATTGATGAGGTGATTGTCCAGTCGTTTCTCGCCACGTGTACGCTTATACATAAATGGACGTGTGTTTTTGCGTTGGAAAAAAAAAATGTTACATATTATCTAAACTATTTATTTTGTTGCAAATTGTTATTTAATTTGATTTCATCTTTAAATTACCAATATTATCCTAATCTAATCTTATCTTATATACTATATATATTATAAAAAGAATTGACCAACTAATTGCATGACATATGTCATTTCTTAATTCTAGCGTTTGACTGTTTGACATGTAACATTTCGACGTTTAATTTCGAATCACTTGTTATTTTTTAATTATAGTATTTAAGAAAGAGTAATATGAACTTCAGTTGACTGATATAATGTTATATCAGTTGCAATAATGAGGTAATGACACCTTATTTAAAATCATGAATTCAAACGGGTCGCTCCGCTCCCACAAATTCACTTGGGTGAGTATAAGTGAATTTTAACGAGATAACATCACATCATTGACTTAGTTAAATTGCAGCTGGTATAAAGTTATATTAGTCAACTGATATACATTTTACTATTTAAGAAATTATACTATATTAACTAAATTCTCTTCAATTTTTTTGACAAGATAGAAGAAAAAGTAGAAAACACACTCATTTTAGAACAGTTTAAGTATATAGTTTGACAATTTAATCAATTTGGTCATGATACGGCTAATAATCTGATTCATGACTCGTGACACGACATAAAATCGACAAAAAATTAAGAGCTTCTTTGTAAACTCTACTTCCCCTCCTCTTTCTCCTTTTGGCTGCTTCACGTAGGACAATAGAAGCAATGGTCTATTTGTTAAACAAATATATCTCTCTTCCTTCTCACCAATAAAGAAGGAGATAGGGTATATTTTGAGAAGTCATGGTGATGCTACTGCATAGAAAAATGGAGGAGAGAGAAATATTTTTTGGTCCAAATAACCCTCATTCATAATTATATTCAAGAATTGTGAAGGGGTATTTTAGTCATATTACAATATGCTATAACTTTTACAATAAAATTTACCAAACACAAATTCTTTTCACATCTCATTTTAACAAACATAACTAAAATTTTCTATAGACTCCGTCTCTTCCTTTTACTTTCTATACGCATTTCTAAAAGTTTTAATAGACTTCACAAACAATCCCTAAGTGAGTTGGAGTTCAACTCAATTGGATTCTCTTCGACTTACTCAAATCGTTTAATAATCATGTCATATTCGTGTCGAACTTGTTTAACTTGCTATAACCCGTATATGGACTCACCCATTTAAACAAACAACGCATTCTATTGTCAAATATATTTTCTACAAGTGAACCATATAATATAGCAAGTCATATGTACCGGGGCATGTTGGGTCAATATCATTCCATTTATTTCGACGTGGCCGATCATATATTTTTCAATCCAATTATTTAAACGGGTCATGTTGTGTCAATCTCCTCATAAACAAGCCGTGTCACGATATTCTTGTTATTATTATTATTATTATTATTAGATTGAAGATTTGGACTGGGCCGGAAAACATGGCTTAGAAAAAAGCCTAACAGAAGAAATCGTTTTGGGCTTTTGTCCCAATAGGTCGGAGAGCCCAATTGAACCAACCGTTAGGCGCTCAGTGAAAAGTGTATAAAAACAGTGCAACGCCGAGCCGCGATAATCATCAGTTCTGTTGAAGAGCCTGGAAAGGAGGGATCGGAGAGATGGCTTCGGTGATCGGAGGAGCTCTGAAGGCGATCAAGGAGAAAGGATTGAGCAATTTCGAACGAGAGCTCAAGGATGAAGGCTTCCTGTATGTTTTCGTCTCTTTTTCCCGCTTCATTTCCACGAATTCGTGTAACTCTTGCTTGGTTCCCGAGAAAATGCAGCTATAGCGTTTAGAAAAGTATTTAAAATGTCGATCGTTTCGTTAGAAAATGTCTGGCGTGTGAGGATCTCGATTTTGCTTTGATTCACGGTATTTGAAATTTTGAAGAGAGTTTGTGTTTCTGTCAACTATTGTTTGATTCCCGAGAAAATGCAGCCGAAGGATTAGAAAACTGTTTAAAAGTTCTTACACTTATGAGTATTGGTGTATATTCTGCATTTTGTTAACGCTTGTTTGGTTCCTGACAGAATGTAGCTAAAGCAATTAGCAAACTGTTCAGAATTTTGATCGTTTCATTATAAAATGTCTGGTGTATGAGGAACTCGATTATGCTCAGGTTTATGTGTTTGATCGTTTCATTATAAAATCTGTATGAGGAACTCTTGTTTGGTTCCTGAGAATCTGTAGCTAAAGCAATTAGAAATCCGTTAAAAATTCCAGTCGTTTATTAGAATATGTCTGGCACACAAGGATCTATGTCTCCCTTAGGGCATCCACAATGGGAGTGTAATGAGAGTGTAATAGCTTAGAAATTTGTGATTTATATTATTATATTCATTGTGTAAGGTAATGATTCATTATGCATAATACATGATTACATTTGACACTTGTCAAATATGTTACTCAAACCCAATAGGATGAATAGTTTTAAACCAAAAAATATAATTGTGGGTCCAACTATTACACTATTAGAGTGTAACCATTGTGAAGTTGAGTATAATGGGTGATGTGGCAATTGTGGGTCCACTTTATTACACTCTTTAGAGTGTAACCATTGTGGATGCTCTTAGATTTACATGTATATGTACAGCTTTTGTGTTTCTGTTAACTGTTGTTTGGTTCCCGAGAAAATGCAGCTAAAGCAGTAAGAAAACTGTTCAGATTTTGATTATTTCATTAGGAATTGTCTGGTGTATGAGGATCTCAGTCTTGCTTAGATTTATGTGTTTGTTTGTCGGCTGAGAAAACTTGGAAAAGAAAATTAATCATCATATTTTTGCATCTGGTCTATTGAATGCCACATGTTTAGTTTTCAGGTTTGGATGTTTCATATCTTTTTATGTTACTAATATTTTCTTAGCTACCGAACAGTTGGAATTTGATAAATACTGTTTTGGTTATGAGCTGTACTGTTCTTGCATTCCTTTTTATTCTAGATCGTTCTCTCGCACCCTTTCCATCTACCTGTATAGATTTTGAATTTCTGTTAACTATTATTTGGTTCTTGAGAAAGTGTAGCTAAAGCAACTAGAAAACTGTTCAAAATTTCGATGGTGAGGATCTCAGTCTTGCTTAAATTTATGTGTTTGTTTGGTTGCTGAGAAAACTTGGAGTCTAGGACAAGAAAAGTAGACTTCACATATTTGCATCTGATCTATTGAACGTCATAGATTTAATTTTCATGTATGTTAGTTTCAATTTTTGTAGGTTGCTTTTATTTTCTCAGCCTGCCAAACAGTCGGAATTTGATTGTTACTGTTTTGGTTAGAGATCAAGGATGAGAGCTTCCTGTATTGCTCTCTTCTCTTTTGTTTAATTTCTTTTTATTTGTAGTTCTGCTTATACAAGTTCCACGTTTATACAACCTTTCTTTGGTTCTAAACAAAATTACTCAACATTTAGATCATTTCATTTCCTCCAGACTGGCATATTGAAGATCTCAGTATTGTGTTGATGTAGATGTCTGTTTGGCTGCTCAGAAAACAGGGGGAAATAAATTATAAATCATATTTTTGTATCTAATCTATTAAACTTTGTATTTTCTTATTAATATTTCCTTAGCTGCCATACAGTCTGAAGTTGGTAATTATTTTTTTCGATTGATCAGATGGAGAAAGTAAACCTCACTCCTAAAACTTGTTTGGATTGTAATTTGGAAACCCAGAAAATAAATGCTTTTGCACACGTTTCATTAATATAAGCAGAAATGTTGCTGTGTTTTGGCAATAAGCAGATGGTTGGGCTGGTTGCAATTTGCGATTGTTGTCAACTTCTTGTGATACTAATTTCCTTGTTCTATCTTAGATTGTTAATTGATACTTCAAATAAAATTTTGCTGACAGTACCTTACAAGATGGTGACCAATGGCATATTTAATGGTTTTATGCTAGTTCAGATAATTCACATGATTTATCTATTGTTTTTTTTTTACTTATATTTTATTTTTAAACTGTACTGACTAGTTTTATACCTTCTCACCATCTTATAGGAGGTGACTGCCGGATGAAAATCTTTTGTAAGTTCTATCTTGACTCTATTTGTTCCAGAGTCCAGACAATATTGTGGTGTTGTTCTCTATGCATGTTCTATTTCTGGAACTATTCGTTAAAATAATTTAATTATCTCATGAAAATGTATAAGAATGAGTTGGAGCATGCAACTCTATGAGTTTTTTTTTTTTTTTTTGCTGTTTTTTTTTAAATCCTATTTTTTGGGATTTAAACAACAAAAATTATGATGTTGGATAGCCTGATGACTTTACTTCTGCAGTAGTGGTGCTACACAGTAATGCAAACAGGTTATGGGGTCACTTATGTTCATAGGTAGAGCTGGCAAATAGGCCAATGCCCCATTAGCCTATTTGCCAGCTCGATAATATTGGGCTTGGGCCGACAAAACAAAAGTTCCCCGATAAACACGAGCCTTTTTAGTCCTGCCCGTTTAAGCCCGAGCCCAACAAAAAGTGGCCTGATAAGCATATTTGTGTTTTCTGCCTCGGTCCATTGGCCATTTGCCAACTCTATTAATAGGAGAAAAAAAGTTCTTTTGGGTTGGAGGTGATATCACTGGGGAACAGAAGATTGGCATTAGAGGGATTGTTTATTTTATGCTTTCCTAGGATTTCTTCTGTTAATTACTGCATCTGACTCCAGCTTGAGATATCTAAAACCATTTTAACGTTGAACCCATATGTAGAACTCTAACTAATATTTTGTTGGTGTAAATTGAAACCAAGTTTAGGCTACATAATAACCTTGTCATAAGCTGATATACGATTTAACCACAACTTTCTTTACTTTTCTTTTCAATATTTCTCATTAGCTATGATTTATACTATGGCTTTAATTTTTCATCACTGCTGTACTTATTTATTTACTTTTATTGATGCAGGCAAACAAAAATCCACAATATTGGGGCCACAATTGTGGGAGTCAATAAATTTGGTAACAAATATTATGAGAAACTCGACACTCAATATGGTTAGTTCTTTATTGTCCCTTTCATTTCATATACTTTCTCACTCTTACATAAGCATACTTAACTTACCTTTTAATATAAATTTTACTGCACTATCCCTTGTGTTGCATGTGTAATTATGAATAAAAATTAATGACTGCCAAGAAAGTTGTTTGATACTAAAGTGTTAGTTTGATCCAGCTCATTACGTGTGTATAAATCAAAGCTTTTTGTCCAGTAAGTTATGAAGAAAAATATTAAACGTCAAAATACCACTATTGAAACTGAGACAAAATTTAAAAATCAACATAGGATTTATCAGCAGTTCTTGTGCTTCCACACCTTATGTTCTTTACTTGTATCTTATACTTGGTAGTTCACACAATTACCTTTAAAACTTATGATTTGCTGGGGAGATATTGTAGGAAGACACAGGTGAGTTGAATATGCTGCGAAGGATCGCTACAATGCTTCTCAAGTGCCACCAGAATGACATGGTTGGCTCCACTACATAACCGATCACACTGGAGATGAGGCGAGTTCTTAAATCTCTTACTATTAGCTAGGGCTGGGGTTTGCCGGGTATATCCGAACTCATTTATTTAAACGTGATAGGTTGTGTTGTGTGACTCGTGCCAACCCACTCATAATTGGGTTGTGTAACTCAACCCGTATAATAATCAGGTTGACCACGTGACTCATTTAAAATCTTTCAACACTACCTGTGAATGTGAATCACCACTCCCACTATTAATGAGAAAATGTGCAGTAGTAAAAAGCAAGTTTACATTTATTGCAGCTTTTGATGCTCAAACCACTACTCCCACTATTAATATAGTGAGAACATGTGCAGTAGTAATAAGCAAGTTTACATATATTGCAGCTTTTGATGCTCAAACCAAAGAGGTATGGAATTGAACACAAGGAAAATTTCTCGGGAGCGGGTGATGAATACATTTACCATTCCAAAGGGCACGCTCTCCATCCTGGACAGAAGGATTGGACCAGGTACCAAACTTGGGAACCCACCAAGCCTTGATATTTTCTCAATGGCAGAACAATTCTTAAATGTTCTGGGTATTTGTCTTTCTCTCAATGAATAAATGTCTTGTACTAATTTGTCGAAGAAAATAATTGTTGACTGTATGTTCTGATTAATTCATTGAAATTATTTCCTATTTGTCAAGTAAGTTGTAAACTTGTCACTGCTGTGTTCGCTTTCTATTCACACATCTTGGGTAGTGTTGGCAATTTGGACCCGAACTGTGCCAAACAAAATCCGAGCCCACATTTGTATGGGTTTGGGCTGCATAGAATAGACCCAATTACTTTTTGGGTCGGTTTTTGGAGATAAAGAGATGCGGGGAGGGAAACCCTCATGAACATATACCTCTTGCAGGTCGGGATCAGGTTAGGCCTTTTGAAATTGAACCAGAAAAAATATGACCCAAAATTCGAATTGCCAACTCCCAGCCTTGTGTTATTGACTTGTTGACGTTGATGGTGTATCCAAATTGATGATTAGACGTGTTTTATGAATATAGAAGTATGCGTTTCTTTATGAGTATCAGCAGTTCATTTCCAAATTTTGGCAAGTTCTTCGTGGACATCTAGCAAATGTTCGAGTAAGGTTAAGAAAAGAAGTGACAGCTTTCAGGGGTAAGTGGATTTTCTCTTTACGGATAAAGAATAGGACATTTAGTTATTTATTATTTTCAGTGACCTAATCAGTGACATAGAAATGGGTGTCATATCATTTATGAATAGACCGAAGCACATATCAACATCATGTAGTGTTGAAATGACAAAGTAGCAACCCAGTGGAAGCTCACATGTCTGGATTTTGTATACTTGGAGCAACCTTGTCCAGAAAGCTCAAGGCAGGTAAGCCATCACACTCATCTAATTACATCCTTTTGGTTTACTTATCCTGAACTATGTATCTTTTGTTCATGATAATCCAAAACAATTTTCTGCATATTTAATTGTCTGTACTTTTTCCGCAACACATAACTAGCTAAATTTTCCTTAATCCATTATGTTCATCACAGTTAACATAATATACATAATTGTAAATCATGGCGAAATTTTATAGATTCTATCTAATTTGTATAAGTTTTGACGAGATTTTGTATTATGCAATAGTATATCATAATGTCAGATGGTAACGTTGGTATTTAAGAAAAAGGTATAAAACATGACTTGCATATGATCAAACTAACAAAATATTTTGTTAACTGTGACCGATATAATGAATTGAGTAAAATTCAAGTTAGTTATGTGTTACATGTAAAAAAGACGTGTACATCCCAAAAGTTTGAGGTAGTGAGTATAAATTATGTAAAAAGTTGCGCCTGGTTGGATTCGAACCAACGACTATTTGCTTAAAAGGCAGATGCTCTACCATTGAGCTACAGGCGCTGATATGCAAAACATTCGTTATGGGTTTATTTAAAGAAGCAATCTCATATTCTCAGGTAAATTTTAGTTCATGCGTCAATTTTTAGTACATCTAGAGACTTATCAGTTGTGTCATCAATAGATTGGCAACAAAAGGTTTGTGTTAAGGTTAACATTGAAAAATGTCCCTTGCTAACCTATGATGTATTGACCCTCATTAGATATCTGTGTTTGACACGTATCCGACATTGCAAATACATATTGTTATATATTGAATGTGTCATAACCTGTCACGTCTTTGATTCTATAAAAATTGTGTACTAGCTGACAAAATGTCCACTAGATGGAGTATAAATTTTGGATTCGAACCAACGACTATTTGCTTAAAAGGCAGATGCTCTACCATTGAGCTACAGGCGCTGATGCACGGAACATTGGTTGTGGTTTTATTTAAAGAAGCAATCCCATATACTCAGGTAAGTTTATAGTTCATGCAGCGATTTTTAGTACATCTACAGACTTATTAGTTGTGTCATTAATAGTTTGGCGACAAAAGGTTTGTGTTGAGGCTAACATTGAAACATGTCCCCTCTAACCTATGATGTACGGACCCTCCCATCTTCTTAAGATATCTGTGTTGTGTTATGTCTTTGATTCTATAAAAATTGTGTACTAACTGACGACAGTCCACTAGAGGGAGTATAATTGCTGTAAAAAATTGCGCCTGGTTGGATTCGAACCAACGACTATTTGCTTAAAAGGCAGATGCTCTACCATTGAGCTACAGGCGCTGATATGTAAAACGTTAGTTGTGGTTTCATTTAAAGAAGCAATCTCATATACTCAGGCAAGTTTTTAGTTCATGCGTCGATTTTTAGTGCATTGTAGAGACTTATCAGTTGTGTTGCAGGCAGATGCTCTACCATTGAGCTACAAGCGCTGATTTGCAGAACAGCAGTTACGGTTTTATTTAAAGAAGCAATCTCATATACTCAGGTAAATTTCTAGTTCATACGCCGATTTTTAGTGCATTCTAGAGACTTATCAGTTGTGTCATTAATAGATTGGCAACAAAAGGTTTGTGTTGAGGCCAACATTGAAAAATCTCTCTTGCTAACCTATGATGTACGAACCCTCATCTTCTTAAGATATCTGTGTCTGACACGTATCCGACATTGCAAATGTATATTATTATATATTGAATGTGTTCTTAACGTGTCGCGTCTTTGATTCTATAAAAATTGCATTTAAACTGACTCACATTTTGAGATGGAGGGATGAGGGTACACATGGAGAAGTGCCCAATGCCCACTACTAAATGACCAAATGTCTAACCAGAGGGAGTATAATTTCTGTAAAAATTGCGCCTGGTTGGATTCGAACCAACGACTATTTGCTTAAAAGGCAGATGTTCTACCATTG
>JAYMTA010005882.1:0-10946 GCA_036897625.1 Pelargonium cotyledonis | reverse complement strand
CGCTTTCTTAGGATAGTACACTACCACTCAGTACACCTACACAACCACCTCTAGTCCCTGCGGATACGATACTCGGACTTACCGTCCATTACTACAAGGTCGACAAGGGTACACTTGCCTGAGCCGCACCAACCTGCTTCTTATTTTCATTCTTAATTCTCATTTCCAATGTGAAACCTAACTAATCTGACCATTGGTATGAATTCTTAATTCTCATATGCAGTTGACATCATGTTCGGTACAATTTTGACTGTTGAATAGCGATCCAAGTATCGAATCGAGTTACAAAATTTATATACAATCAGACAAATTTAGAAAACTACAAAATAAATAAGTTGATGTTAGAAAAATAAAAAATAATCGAATCTAAAGATCCTAACATCCATGGGTAAAAATTAAGATATCAATGGGGGAAAAATGGTCTCTCTCTCGTGGGAGTAAAACTCTAGTGGTTTTTGCGTCCGTACTTTCCCGCCTATGGGATTAGGGTTTCCGGAGGTGATCATGGAGATAAGTGATATAAGAGGAGAGGTAGCAGACTGGACACCACGACCTGCCCTACTTCTCCAAGGTTTCTATGTTGAACGTGAGTTGCGATTCATTTGTTCCCGCGCTATCACAGCTTCCATGGCTACTCCGATTGGAAATGGTGGCCGAAGCGAATAGGGGAGCGATCCGGTGACAGAGGTTTTCCGTGGGGTGGAGGCTCTTGCCGTGGACATGGATCTCATTTTCACCTTCGAACCTGACAAAACCCTAGTGTCCAAGGATGTGGTTAGAACCGTCGGGTTTGCTGGACGTTTCCTATCGGAAGCCCCAATAAATTTTGCAAATATGCAGCAAGTCCTCCCATGGATCTGGCGCCCCAAAAAAGGCGTGACCATGAAGGAGCTCTTTGATCCCTCATCCGGGCCCGTGGCTCATGCACGATACTCCTTCGAATTCTATGATAAGGAGGATGCCAACAAGGTGGAGAGTTAGGGTCCGTGGACCTACAGGGGACGAGTCTTACTCTTGGAAAGACTCTAGGCGGGGAATGATCCATACTTGGTGGAGATCAATAAGATTGATATGTGGATCCAAATTCGAGGCATACCCTTAGGGTATACATCCGAAAAATTATGCTCAGATATTGGAAATGGAGCGGGACAATTTTTAGAGGCGGATCCGATGAACTTCAAGGGTGGTTGGAGCTCCTATGCGCGTATCAGGGTCCGTATGGATGTCCACTCACCACTCCGAAGGAAGGCCAAACTGATCTTCGCCAAGTTGGGAGCCCGTATCATCACCTTTCAGTACGAGCGTGTCCCAACCTTTTGCTTCTACTGCGGCATTTTAGGGCATAAAAAGAAGGAATGTGAGAAATGCAAGGGAGGACTCCCGAAGGGGACTGAGAGAGCCTACGGCTTTAATCTGGTGACGACAAAAGGAAGTCGGGCTTCTATGGGAGCCCAGTGGCTCAGGTTGGGGCTAGGGCAGCCATGGGAGACCGCACCGGTGATTCTTGATCATGTGGTGACCCCGGCGATGTGTGATGAGCAGGAGACAAGTAAGAAGGTTGCGGTGGTTTTTAAGCGGAAAAGGATACCAGGTGGGGGAGACGAGATGAGCGAGGGAGTCGGGGGCAAGGGAGGCAACGACGGTGGAGGAGATGCATGTTCGGGGTCTCCACAAGGACCTCTGGTTGGTTAATGCCGATAGGTGGCGACATGGGGTTCAGAGCATGCACGTTGCCCGGTTCTCAGTATGGTTCGGCCTGGGTTTCGACAGTGTGAGGGGGAGGCTTGACCAGTGCCCTTGCTCTCGTTCAGTCTCAAGGATTCTCAGTTTTCAGGGGGACGATTGTCATCGAGTTTACATCTAGTTGGCATTTATTTTGTTTCGCTTTGATCGGTTTAGTTTTTGTTTCCCTTTAGTGTCAGACTCCTTGTTTTGTGCATCGATGACTCGTCTAATGAAATAAAGATATTCATTCCCCGCTCAAAAAAAAAACATGCATGGGTAAAATCAAACATTTCCATATAAGGCAAAAAAGAAGTTAAATTAACTCAAGATGAATATGTACAGGAAGGATCAGGAGGAAACTGCAAAATCCACATACATATTTAAAAGAACAACATAGTCTCTGTCTGTGTCTGTCTCTCTTAAGTTCTAAAGATACATTAAGAAGTACAAGACAATTAACTGCTGAGCTGAACTTAGCTATATACATATTAATGGGTGAGCAAAGCAAACCACAGGGATGTGGTTAGGTGAATTTCACACTACTTACCAGCCAGCCAGTGTCCAAAATATTATATATATATACTGATAATATATTATTATTATTATTATTAATATTATTATTAAAGTTTAGCCGAATGTCAATAACGTCGTCTTGAAAGGAAGAACTCGTAATCGTGATGTCTGTTTACAGATGTTGAACCTCCCTTGTTCACTACAGATCTGGCCATGAGAGACGCTGTCTCTTCAAGCGTCCTCAACCGCTCCTTGAGGATACCAGAAGCATTTAAGCTTTCTGTTTCAGCAGGCAAGTGCCTCATCTGGAACCAGCATTCACCCTGTTCATGTGACGGTGCCACACAAATCGCAGTTTAGCACAAATTTCAACCATCTGTAACTATCTTTCTTTTGAAGTATGATAAAAAAGATTAGGCCTCTCAAAATACTAGTTAGGGCTGGCTGGCAATTGGGGTCATGACCCGTGCCTTGACAAGCACAAAAACACGAATTTTAGCAGGTTTGGGTTCAACTGATCCAACCCGTTTACTTAATTGTGTCATGTTCATGTTGAACAGGCTTGAACTGCCTACCCTATTTAATGAAACGGTATTGTAACCCATTTAATAACACACCCATTTAAGGATAAACTTGTAATTTTGAAAACAAATTGTCGAAAATGACACGTAAATTAAATGGGTCAAATACATCAGGTTAATCCTCCTAAACCATTTATTCAAAAGTATTGGGCCGTGTTATATCTTTTTTAACCCAACTATTTGCACGGGTTGACCATGTCATGTCGTGTCAACCCACTTTATGTCGTTTTTATGGTGTAGCTCAACCTAACTAATACTTGGGTCATGTTCGGGTTGACCCATTTAGCATTATACTAAACTTTCAGCACGACATGAACATGACCCTAGAACAATAATTGTCACCCCTTATACTAATACTAATATCTAGAGTGGGTAATTTGGGACGTGGCACGTGAACCGACACGATTTATGCGTATTTGGACACGACATATTTATAATCGTTTTGTGTTTGTGTTGAGCTTGTAAAACATGCACGACACGATAACACGACTAAATTTAAAATAATATATCAACGCCATTAAATCATAGCATTGGTTAATCACATTCTTCTCCAGCTCTCCCATCTAATTTGTTTTCATCTAATCTCATCTCATCTTTCTTACCTCAAGTGTATACTAATTGTCCAAATATATTGTGCCTAAGATAAGAAAGTGAAAGTAGAGAATAAGAGGAACATCAATAGCAAATCACATCATATATTGTTTAGGTGAAGCTGACACAAACATGACACATCAACACAATTATTAAACCCGCCGTGTTAGTGTTTGATATTTGAACACAATTATTAGTTGTGTTGTGTTTGTTAGTGTTTGATATTTGAACACAATTATTAGTTGTGTTGTGTTTGTGTTTGCCCATGCAACGCACATTTGACCTCTAACACGACATGTTAGCACCAATTGCCAGCTCTACTAATAGCAGGTGAGGTAGGCACCAGTACATTCAGAAGCAGATTAATGAAATTAAAAAAAAAATTATTCTAATTACCTGAGCGTTGTAGCTTTGAAGACCCACAACTGGAGAAATTATACTAGCTTCTGCACCATGGGAGTCAAATTTTGGACTTCTGCGAATAAGATGCCCGAGTGAATGATAAGTCAAGAATGCTGCACGTAAGTTGCCATCTGGTATTCTATAAATAGGATACCATGCCACCGAGTACCTGTAAATCAGATCAAATGCAAGCCTCATTGTCACATTCCACTTCTTTAAGAGTCACCCGTTTCATGGCAAAATGGTACTTTATGTATGCAAACTCTACAACAATTTCGATTACTAACCAGGATCTAGGGTGGAGATCATGTAGATTGATGGAGTTCAGTTTAGTGGGATCCCCATACATTTTGCACTGCGAGGGTCCATCACCTCTAACTAGCTCTGTTATCCTGAAAACACAAACAAATTAGTACCATCCAAAAACATAGGTTCTAATAACTATCCTTAGTACTTTTGGATCACCCAAGACCCAGATACAAAAACTATTCTAAGATCATATATGCCAAAATTAACTAATTGTAAGACATTTACCAATTATTTATCTGTAAAGGTTGCACGTGATCATATATGCGGGTTCTAAAGGTCAATCTGACAATGTTAATCCATTAATCTAAGAAGTTCAATAGGAAATTCAACCTCGCAAGTTCCAACTCATAATGTGAGTAAAAGAAAAATCAGTTCATCAGAAATAAACTGTTATAGCATGATGAAAATGCTTTGTATAGCATATAGTCTACTTCTAATAGTTGCATAAAACTATGTAAAAATAATAATAATAATAATAATAATAATAATAATAATAAAAGATTTGTCTGTCAGATATAAATTTGGTCTTGGTTGAATAAAATGGCAACTGTGGTGCACATGATTTTTGAAAATATTAAGTGTGATTAAATTTCCAATTCCAATTTAGAGTTGAATCACTTTTAGAAACTAAGATACAAGATTTCCTTTTGCAGTTCAACTCAATATAGATATAAATAAATAAAACTTACTTGTCAAATAATGGCTGCCTTTGCTGAGGCTGTTCAGATTCAAAATACTCAAAAAGTAACTCTGGATCATTGGATGATATGTTGTCAGCTGATTGATTAGAGACACCGCCTGGGGATGAAGGCAATTCTGAATTATGCACTGGTTGAACACTTGTGTGTTCGGTACGTGGGTGTGGAACAAGTAATGAATATATTGGAAGGCGACTGACATTAGAAGAATTATCTGATTTGTCAGATGCAGGCGCCTCTAGAACATCATCAGCAGGAATCGAGTTGCCCTTACCTAAAGATTGACTCTTACTGTTACTGAAAAGCTGGATTGCCGACAAAAGAGGGACAAAATAGGCCCGAAATTCTGAACTGTCAACACCCAATCTCTTAGTGCTCTTATTATCCTCTATCTTCACTTCTAGACCATAGCTCCCATGTTTCTCGTACCACTGCCACAAGAATCCCAAAGGTATATTAGGAGTCTCATGTCTACAAAGCAATGCATCACTGATCTGGTCTTGTGGACAAGTCTGACAACTTGATGTATTGTGCAACTCACAAACAACCGGGGAAGTGAACTGAAGTAGTCTCTCAAACTCAGCAATTGGACCACCAGTGGCGATTTGAACAGCTTCTGATGCCAGTTGTACTCTACAAGCGTGATTCACAGCTTGATCTAGCCTGCTTGAGTCAATCTCAATCAAACCAAAGCTCTGATCTTTAGACTCAGCACTATAGCAAATAGGAGCACCACTGCTGTCACAGTTCTCTTTAATTTTGCAAGCACTGTGATTCTTTCTTTGAGTCTGACTTTCATGACTACCAGAAGAGCAACACACATTAACACAACTCTGGCTCATGAGCTCAACTCCCACATTGTTTGGAGAAACATCTTGAGAATCAGAAACCCCCTGCTCAGGAGGAATGTTTTTCATAGTTGAACTATCAGTAGTTGGCTCTTCACAATTGTCTGGAGTCAAAATTTCAGATACAGAAGAGCATGTTATCCCAGAATTCTTTAATCCCACTGGTACCCACTTCTGCAGTACAGATCCAGAATTATGGTTTGGCTTACTGTTTTCCAAAAGAGAAATTTCTTTCTGTGTTTGAGTAACTTCATTAGCTAAAAGATGAGGAAGATACAATGGAGATTTCACTTGAAGCAAATTTGATTGGCACAAAGACTCAGACGACTTTGAAAACGTTCTTTCCAAATTTCCTATATTTTGAGAAACAGCCTTACAAACACTTTCGCATGGGCCCACTTCATCTGCACAGACGGGTTGGAAGTGAACTGATTCGGTGGTCATGCCTTCCAGGCTGTTTGCCTGAGGCCCATCCTTTGGAGAACCTATCTCAGTGTTAGATCTTGAAAGACTTCTCAGCCGTTTCTGATCAAGCTGAGATGAAACATCCAATAACTCATTTTGTTGCATGGAAACCTTTGAACAGGCATTAGCAGGAGATTTGTTCCTAGAACAAAACTCTTGTTTCAGAGCTTGGCTACTCTTTCTTTTTGACTTCCTCGAATTTTTGTCTTTCAGCTGCTTATTATCTCCAGTTTTCGATGAGATATTTCCTTGAGCAGCATTGCAGTTTCTTTTCAGCAAAGGAGCCTCCTTCAGACTGATATCTTTCTTGACCTGTTTGTTGCCTCCATCAGTGTCCTTCCGTTGAACTTTTTGCCATACAGAGTGATTATTTTCCTTCCCTGTATGCCGCCCATGTGAAGTTCCCACACTTCCAACTCTGTTGACATTTGAACTCCTAGAGACCATTTTGCTTTGCTTACGCCCCTTGCCTGATACAGCCAATTGCATATCACTACTAATAGAACCCTGGCTATCACACTTCATAATCTCAGTGAGATCACATCCATCTACTGTGTAATTTAACAAGTCTCCATGAGAAAGAAATACCTTCGGTGGTTCTGAATCGCTAATCCTGCAGCTCCCATTTTTACATGGCTTTACATCATGAGAAGCATCACTACTGTCGTCACTGTTGGAACCAGTGGAGACAGAATCCATCAGTAAGGAGTCACCTCGCACATCAGAGACACCTTTCATATACAGATCCCCATAGCAGTTCTGCAAATCAACTTTTGAGTCAACAGGGCCTGGATCCAACACTAGCGAGTCATGCATATCAGAGACACCTTGGGAATACATTTCATCATAGCATCTGATCTGCACATTATGTGTACCATCCACTCTATCAAACAGAGAGAGTCCTTGGTCTTCAGCTAGAATTCCTTCAATGGAAGAGGTGCATGCCGTTGGTGCTGCAGAATAGCTAATAAAGCCAAGACTATTCACTCCAAAAGTATTTCCGTTAACCCTACAATCTAGTAATGATAGTTCTTGGGAAGTTGCATATGATACTGATCCACCCCCACGATCCCTGTTACCAAAGATTTCCGAGGTCAAATTTCCAATTGCATATTCTTCAGATTCTTCTAGTTCAGTAGAGACTGAAAGTTTCTTATTATGTTTTCCTTTCTTTCTCATCTTTTTCTTTGAACCTCTCTTCACAGTGTCGTCTAGTTTGAAACTCTGTCTCTTAATAAACAGATCAGGCAATAGAATCGAGTTGGAGCTATTTGGTACCAAAAGAGGGGAATCAATACAAGTAAATAAACTCTCCAAAGATAAATTCCCACAGTTTTCAATTGATTTTGTCGATTTGTCTGTCAAAGCCTTGTTACGAGATCGGCGCTGCCCATTTAATCCATGAAAGCTTCCAGATGTGAACGTGGAATAAGTGACATCAAATGGAGGTCTTTTCAGCACCTGAAATTGGTCAATCTTGCATGACCTAATACGCTGTGGGGAAACTAGATGCAGACCATCCATATTAACCTGAGCTCCACATTCCACAAGATTCTCGTGTTCAAGACATTGGAGCGGTAGTGCAACAACTTTCCAATGTCCATCAGATTCAAGGGTAAGGAATGTCAGGACAGTACACCTGGAAGATAATATACATGAACCTAATTATATAATATTTACAATATAAAGGCATCACAAAATGGAAATCGTGGAACCAAATATCATCTTGGTCATGAAATAATACTTTCAGCATTTCCACAAAGTCAAAAGTAAAATACTTCACACTACAAGAAACTGCAATAGATTTCTATTGAATTACTTGACCATCATATTTTTGGTCATCACTTCATTTTCCCTGTATATTAACCATGTGCCAGAGCTAATACCACAATCACAACTCAGCATAATTTGACCATTGATCCTAGGATATTGCTAATAGAAGGACCAGATATTATCGCACCCAAGGCCCATTTTTAGCCTTTTATTAAATCAAAAGGTATAAAGGAAATGCTGGGAGCCTCCGACCACTGTAGGAAATCCCACATGTAAGTAATAAAAAGCCAAGATGATTTGGTCATACATCACCAAAGAAGGAACAAAATGAAGAACCAAAGAACATCAAGTAGGGATAATAGTACACCATTATTTCCACATGAAACCAGAAAAAAATGCCAACAGATATATCATATATCTGTCAAATAATTATATCCAGCTGTTAAAAAAACAAGTACTAGATCTTCATCTGAAAGACAAATCCAGTCTGTATCAACCACAGTCAAGAAAAAAATTATTATCTTGCAATGGCGGTGACTATTTTGTTCAAGGAAAACAGGCAGAAAGTAAAGATAAAGGGGAACAAGTATCAGGATCTGTATGACTGTTCAGGGAACAAAAGGCGCATAATATTATTCTACTGACATCAGTTTTCACTTGGAGAAAAGAAAGAAGAAGACTTTTTACTATGTACTTGTAGCTGTCAGGTAAAAGAAATAGGCAAAATAAATTTAACTGCAAAACTACTTTACCTGTCTTTAGTGCTCCTATAACCTTGAGAACATATTTTAAAATCCTGCAGAAACAGTGGACATCAAGAAGTAAGGAAAAAAGAAAATTAATCTTAGAAGAAACGGAGGCTCGAATACAAAATTCTAATGAAAAAAGCATGACCTCCAGAGATGTTCTGAGGTTGTTTTCTTCTAGAGAAATTTTAGACAACGAACCCTTCACCCCATCTGACAGTCTCTGGGTATCGCTAAGGGCTCTTTGAAAGGTGCAATGCATCTCTGGCTGTGCCTGTAACAAAAAATAATAACAGAATATGATGTACCAAGGGAGATTTGAAACAAATGTTTTATTTCATGGTAGTAGCATTCAAAGATTTTCAATGTAAGGAATACAGCCTGATGTACTAATAAATCACTAGGTGCAATAGGATGACAATGTAAGACCTACTTGGGAACTGAACATATGGAATTTAAAAGTGAATAACTTCTGTAGGCAAATTTGAGTAAAAGCTTTGAGTATTGAATAGTTTCCACAATATTTTTATGCTAGATAAATTCTAGCCACTCTAAGGTAGCTAAAATAAGAAGACATAATACGAAATACAACCTTCTATAATAAGGATGCAAAAAACAAATAATAATAATAAGTGAGAAAACCCTGGAGTGGAGAGGTATGGATGAAGGGTATCCTTTATTTGATTGACTAAGTTAGGCCGCACAAAGATTGCCTTTCTAAAAGAAAGGAGTACTAAACAAAGAAGCAAGTAGTGAGGGGAAAAAATTGGATTGAACAAAGCTTCCTCATGTGTTATTGCTGTTAAACACATATCTCTCTAACCTTAAATGCAAAAGTAAACAATGATGTTGCCCAGTGAGATAAAAAAAAATCAGTGAATATCCGCGGATATTAAGGAGCACAATTTAGCTGATTGAGGTATGTTAATTACCCATAATAAATACAATCTCAACCCAATGATATGAACTTTAAATGAAATTAACAAACATACATCCAATGCAGAAAAAGACAAAGAAATTCAATATAGCAGATACAAGTCAAGCAAATTTGGAAAACAAATAATATTTTTCCCAAAAAATGACAATACCGCATAAGAAAACGGAAGCCAACCGAGTTTTTAAACGGCCATGGAAATGATATCAATATTTTTTACCAATGTATAAACAAAACAAATCACTCTTCCAAATCTAACACAACAATACACATGAAAATTAAAAAAAAAAACAAAACAAAACAAAACAAAACAAATCACCACCAGCTGCTCAAGCAATGCTGTAAATGATATTGATTTCAAAATCAGCAGTCCTTGACCTTTAAAACCAAAAACCCGAATAGCGAATACCCAGTTACGAAAACAAGATAAAACCCCCGAATGAAAAAAAAGTATCACATTCTGGATCAGGTGAAAATAGTTGATTCAAAAACCCAGGAGGAGAAAACCCAAATCAGATAAAACCCAAAAATGGCTTTCTCCCAAAATAAAATAATAAAAAATGGGTTGATTTCAAAAATAAAAAGGACAATTTATCTACCCATGGCATGATCAAAATTAAGCAAATCACTCGCACAACAAAACCAGCCAGTGAAAAGTAAGCTAATAATATATTGAACCACTAAATTTGACTCCTTAACCTCAAAGATCATCCAGATATATCTGAAAATCCAAGAAAAGCTCTCCCCAAATTTAGGTGTGAGGTACGGATTATCAGATCCCCTAAACATCCGCCATAAAATTATCAGATACATACAGATTAATTAGTATATAGATCATGTACATCAAAATACAAAGAGAACAAACCATTATCACATGAGTGAGTGAGTGAGTGACAGTCTTAACAGTCGCAGCTTGTTCTTCTTCTTCTTCTTCGTCAACACTGACCTAGGATTTCTCAGTCTCTCGATTTCAATTCAAAGCTTGTTGTCGTTGACGTCCAGATTATCTGTAGCGTGAATGTGTGGATTGGGCAAGAGGGTAAATTGTGGATTGTTTTGGGGTAAATCTATAAAAATGGTATTTTTATATTGAACACGTAGTTTTCTACTATTAGCGAGGATCATTGCATGCACGACTCTTGTTATTAGTGAAATTATTTTTGTAGTGTTGTCCTTTGTCACTTGTCTGTTTGACCATTCATATTTTGCCAGGTGGACTGGTTTTGTTTGTTGTGTACAACTCCTTTGAACATTATCTCTTTTTTCCTTTTGAACATGAGAATACGAACTAGAGAAAATTATACATACTGATACTACCCAAAAAATCATAAGCTCGTTAATGACTCAGAAAGCGCCACGTG
>JAYMTA010005881.1:0-10946 GCA_036897625.1 Pelargonium cotyledonis | reverse complement strand
GTTTTCAGTTTTGTACTGCTAGGCAAAACCTTTTTTTTTTTTTTTTTTTTCTGAGAAGATCCTATAAATTCTTTTTCTTTTATTTTTGGGTACATTGATCTCTTTTATTTCATTTGTTATCTGGAAAGTTTTTGCTGATTTTTTTATTGATCTTAATTGTGTCAAGTCCTAAGTTGATGAAAATAATGTAATTGCTCCTTTGAGGTCTCTTTGGAGTTTTGTTCAATTGACCATATCATAATTTGTTTTATCCAATAACTATTTTTTAGTCATATTTGAAAAATAAATCCATGACATGCTCTTTTCATGCTGTTACACATAACATATGTATCAAATGGAAGTATATTACACATAAATTCAATTTCTTGATATGGTTACTTGTAAATAAAACGAATGGGGATACAAAAAATAAAGGCGATACGTAACTGTAGTAAAATTTTGGAGCCAAGTTGTCAAGATCCGAACCCCTCCAAAAAGATTGGTAAACAGGTTTGCTTGATCGTATGTGTTGCCCGTGTTATATATTTTACAACATCCGATTTGATCTCTCGAGTTACATTGTATGGAGCTTTTGTATGAATTGATCACTAGTCAAGAATTTTCTCACCGGTGGAAAACAAGTTCCAAACCACTGTTCCGACGATGTACAAAGCAACAGAGACCTTAAATACATCATCCCAAGAGCCTGCATATAATTAGAGTCGAAGAAACAAACGATTAACTCGAAATGGAAGTTCAACAAGCTGACAGAGTACATATAATGAGGTTTGGCTATATATAAATGTATACCTTTTTGGAGGATGTATCCAGTTGCAGCTGTACCAAACACTCCAGCAAGAACTCCAGCTGTGTTTGATAGCCCCAATAATACTCCCTGCCAAAGTTTTAAAGACCGGCTTTAACACTCGTCGCTAACTTAAAATAGAGTTATTATTTACTGCTACGTACATTAATGAGCAGAAAGTTTTAAGAAAATGCAATCACAATTACATTTTTGTATTCACTCCTTAATACTGCAATGCAAATGATATGAACAACTCACAGCGTAACGTGGCCCGATATCTTGGTGATTTGAATAGAGACCAGACTGTGAAAATGCATCCGATCCCTGTAAAGAACAAAAAATACGCATCTGAAAGTTCTATTGAGACCATTTTGTTGTCATTTCAGTAGATGGTTATACTGAATACTCTCGTCAATGTCATGATCTTATAACAGTTTTCAAAGGAAATATAGAGTGACCGAGTCTGTTTATTTTTCTGAACTACGTCCTGCACCTTTACTCCACATAATTACATTTTACAAAGCTGAATTCACTACTTGCACTACCCAGGAGTAAGAGCAGTACAAAACAGGTAAATACTTAAACAGAGCTTTTGAATGTCCTGTGAAATCCATAGATATTTCTATTTTGTTAACCATTATCGGTAAGAAAAGGCTTCTAGTTCATGATAAGAGAATCATTGAGTTAAGACTGCCAACCATATATCTACACAACATTTCTGTTTTATTACTCATTGTCTTTCATAAAAGCCTTGTAGTTCAAGATACAAAAAATAATGAAGTTATCTTTTGGTTTTCTTGAGTGCACAGACAGTGGTCTCGCTAGCTTCATAGAAATGTCAACATACCTTTTAAATTGTATTTTAAACATGGTAGACTAATCGGTTTCCACAATGCAACTACACTAATGCTTAGCTAACTTACACATCTTAAAATTCTAGTATATTCTATGAACTACAAGTTAAGGTGACCGTGGTTATTCTAGAATATTTCAGCAGAAGGATAGCTTTAGGTTACCTAGCTCTAAAGACATTTCAACTTCTAAAATTTTCTATAAGATTAAGAGGATGAAAATTTCACTACGAAAGAAGTACTGTATCCTTGTAAGCTCTTCATAATATTATCTATAAATTATAATAGAAATCTAGACATTAAAATAAATCAAACCTGACTGCATGCCATGCATAGTACTGCTAGAGCAGGTGTTTTCACTTTGCTCAGCAGAGTAAGAGATAAAGCTGGGCCCAAAAACCCGATTGATTGCATTATCTGCAACAATAATGTTCAAAGAGTTATTTTCAAGCAGTGGAATGCAATAATCTTAATCAAAATGGGTTACCCCTTTATTTATCAATTTTCTTGAAAAAATTAGACTATATCATCTAGTACCCAGTTCTACATAATGTGCACCTCTTTAATATAAACAGTAGAGTACACATATAAATTCAGAGTTTTTATTATTTGTAGTAGGATCTGTTACAGTATTGTATGATTATAAGAGTAATCTCAAATTTGGAATTTCCCAGCAATTTCAAGGAGTCAAAGCAGTAATATTTCTTGCCTTTCGAACTTTTGTAGTGGATAAACCTCTGCTCACAAGTGTGTCAGCAATCCAGCCTCCTATATTTGCAAAAACTGCCATGATCAACCATGGCAAGACACAGAGGAGACCAGACTCGGTGAGGTTAAACTTCAGTACCTACAAAATAGCTAAAATGAGAGAGAGAGAGAGAGAGAGAGACAGAGACAGAGAGAGACACAGAGAGAGAACAACTTATTTGTCAATGTAGTGCTGAGAAATTTCAACTCGTATATACATAAGTTATCCAATACAAAAACTACTACATTTTCCTGTCAAGCCTCAATAAATTAAGTCTAAATACTAGGATGACGCACAATATCCTGGATTATTCTGTCAAAATTATGCTTTCTCCATTGCCATGAAATTTTTTTGCTTTAGAAATTAGCTGCAAACATATTTTAGCTCAGCAGACTACTAGATTATTTCCCAGTGATTTTCTTTATTTACTGAAGTGAGTGTGAAGAAAGCTCAGAGTCCTACTATTCTGAAGTGAGTTTTTTTTTAACTGTAACATCTAGTTTTTTCTGTGGAATTGTAACATCAAGATAAGGAAAGAGATCTGAATACCATTCTATAACAGGCTTGTTGAAACTTGATCTAAAAATGGATTTACAACTTACCGCATCATCCATGCGTCAACAAATATTAAGAGGACAGGGAGTTCATAATATAACAGACTAATATGCATTCTATGCCGATGAGCAAGTAAATATCTATGAGAATACATAAACAAACAAAATACTGTTATAAAATGATGGCTGGTGTTTATGAAGTTTATCCTTCAGTAAACAAAATAATTCGGGCTTGATGATATTCAGGTCCATTTTGTATGTAAACAACATGCATCAAACGCATCAAACTCATGGATATCCCATAAAATGATATTTGTCAAAATAATATAAATTCCATAGGATGCTCTTTAACCATCACAAACCATGGCTCATATACCTGATTATAGTATGTTGGCATCCATGTGAGAAGAATGAAAGTGCCCCAGTTATGGCAAAAGTGGGAAATGATAAGAGCCCAAACAGGTCCTTTTGATAGAATTAATTTCCATGGAATGACAGTTACAGGTTCCTTTGACATGCTACCACCCAAGATAAGCTTTTTCTCCTCCACGCTGAGATCTGGATCTTCGTTTGGTGAGCTATATGCCTGGGGAGAAACCAAAGAAGAAGGCCAATAGATTGTTACCTTCAATAACCTGATACTCTATGCACTCTAGTAATTGGTAATTGTAGTCAATATACTTAACATGAACTCCATGAAATGGCATCCAGAGAAATTCACAATTAGTAATTCATTTACAGTATATGCACTATGCACCTACATGTCTGCCACAAGATTCTTTCTTAAAGTATAAAATGTCTCATATGTAGAACATTACAAGAAATTGAATTGGATTGCCAAGATCATATTGTAGTTTCTGTAGCCTAGATATTGACTGTAAGATTTAAGAGTTTTGATGTGATCTAACAACAGTTTGTGCAATGGCAATGATTGTAAGGAACTCTTGCTAGTTCTAGTTTAAAAAAGCTATATTATTAAAGTTTTCTTACTGGAAATCAGTGTTAAGAATTTAAAACTTACCTTACTCAACCATAACGCAAACCAGATACTCCCAAGAGAACCAAATGAGTAGAACACAGATGGCCACCCAAATTTGTGGATTAGAATGGGGGAGAAAGCCAACCCTGTGACAGAACCGAGATACATTCCACTATACACTAGTGCAAGCGATCTGCTTCTCTCTGACACTGGAATCCACTTGGAGAGTATATTATTCATAGCAGGCATGGCAACACCCTGATACGAATATAAAATCAATTAATGAGACACTTCAAACAAAGCAGTAACTAAATATGACAAAATTATGAATTAGAAGCTATTCTTTAAGAGAACCAACACTGAGCCACTAGACGCAGTACAACAGACTGAAAACTGCTACAATCAATTACATTCTAACCCAAAAGAGGTTAGAATATCTTATATCTTATAAGTTTAATGCATTACTACTGTTATTTGTTTTGTTTAGCTGACATCAATTGTAAAATAAAACTAAAAAGAGATTAGGTTAATACCCCTCCAAGGTATAATGGACCCAATATTAAAACTTGTTGGGTAGCCAATGATTTATAGAACTTCACTGTTATCATCTAGTGCCCGAAAATCAAAAATGGAAACACAAGCAGAGGCCAACCTCACCAATCCCCATGAATGCGCGCATGACAAGCAAAAAAGGGAGCCCCATTCTTGCAGCAATAGGTGTCAAAACTGTTGCTATCGACCACCAAACCACTCCAAAACCCAATACTCGCTTCCCACCAACCTTATCTGCCCATATGCCTCCCAAAATCTGTGTCAGAAAAGTAAAAACTAAGTATAACAAGTTGTAAGAGGTGACAGTGGGTGGAAATTATGTTTAGAATCCAAGGATCAAAAGGAAAAGGCAGTACAATTGTTTATAATGATCTTTAGACAAGAGAGAAAACGAAAAGGTATGTTTACTTGGATAAAATGATAACAAATTATGTGTTTAAAGTCGAACCTGAGTAAGTAGATAACCCCAGAAAAAAGAAGACTGAATTAAACCAACTGTTGCACTGTTCCAGTTAAACTCTTGCGACATTGGAAGTATTGCAATGCTCATGTTTACCTAAAAGTACAACCAATGTGTTAGTAAGAATATAAGGACATAGCATATCTAGCAATCAGAAAAGCTTTGACTACAAGCCTGCAATGATATATTTTAGGTTTCTAGCATGCAAAGATTTTAGATCCATTACATTATAGTACAGAACATCTAACGAATACATGCATTATGAACCTTTCATTAGAGGGTATTACAGCAGGGATGTACAGTATGTGAGACAAGAAATCAACAACTGTGGCTGCAGAAATTTAGATTAAGGATGACGAGAGAATAATAAAATTAAAAGAGGAAAACACTCACACGATCCATGTTGCATAATAGAAATGATGTGAAACAGAGCAATACAATCACCCAGCGCTTTGGAAATTGCTTCCACCATGGAGACGCACTTCCTCCTACTAAAACAGCTTCACTTCCCCCTTCAGATGATGAAGCCAGTGAGTCCAAATTTGTATCCGTACTGTCACGATCCTCGGATTTATAGCAAGCACGGGTCCTATTAACCTTGGCCTGCTCAACTTTAAGTCCTATCCTTTTGAGAACTGTTTGTTTAATTTGGCTGCTCTGAGAGGAATCTGAAGAAAGATAGGGTTCAGATCTACCTCTTATTCTCTGTCCAGGATTGATACCATACCGAAACAACCTGGGAGAAGGTGGGTAATGCGAGTATCTTGACATGGAACAATTTGTTGCTGAAGTACATAATTTTCTGTAGAACATGGTCGTCTGCCCATAATGAGCAACATCCATCCTGGAACGCTCTCCTTTCTGAAATGCAATAATTTGTTCTGTTCGACATACCTTCCCTGTCAATAATTAGAAAAATACACAATAGAGGATCATTTTGAATAGATATAAAACCTAGAAATTATATCTTATTGAATAAGACACAAATTATGGACATTGTACTTCAGAAAATAACTCCAAATGAATGGATACAGAGAGATAATTTTGCAAGCTTTGCATGGGAACAAATAGAATCACTGTAAAACTTGAAGAACCATTGCCCAATGAAATCAATAGTTCTCTCATATTACTCATTTAACTGCATCCTGCATCCACATATATTATCCTCTCCAACCACTGTAATTTGCCAGATTCAGTGAAGAAACCAACTTGTTCTAATTTAGCAAATTAATTATGAACTCTTATGAGCGCCAAATTGCTATCAGTTCAATTATAGGAACCCTATAATAACATGTAGAACATATTTTTTTTTTAAACAAACGAAAATAAAATCAATTAATAGCCACAAAAATCTCTCACACAAGATAAAATTTACATTCAGCAGTATATAAAACTTTGTCAACAAAAATTCAGCAGAAAACAGATTGAAAAAACTTCAACAAAATATCAACACACACCATATAGACGTCAGTTCCTCAAAATTCAACCAGAAAACTACAATGAACACAGAGTCTAAAGATGCGAACACTGTATTCGGAATACATGTGCATACAGTTCTCGTAAGCCGATAAGACAAAAAAATCGGTGGTACCTGAGCCGACGAAGGAACCGAAATTCCGGTTCGATATCAAACCGCCGATAGCCATTGCGGAACCACACAGTGAAAGCTCGCGCCCTCTTACGCCATTTCAGGGCTCAAAAACGACAGAAATGCGGTGCCGTTTCAGCTCTCCCTCTCTCAGCCCGTACTGTACTGTACCACTCTGCTATCCCTCTCTCTCAGTGAAGTGTAGATAAAACAGAGGATTTCATTCCTACGAATTTCGCCCACTTTTATTTACTTGTTGATATTTCAAAAGCGGGAAGGTTTTATTTACCAGACGAGAGGATGGCTGATAGGATGACACGTGTCACATCATCCTCCTGGGGAAATTTCTGAATTTACGATAATAGCCCTCTCCTTGCATTGAGCTTTTACGGCTGTTTTGTGTTGCTGTGCTCGTGTAGAGAACAAATGCTGGGGAGGGGTATTTTGGGTAAATCGACATGGAAAAATATGAGCGACCCTAGCCGTAACGGTTTTTTGCTGACTCTTTTTCTATTTTAAAATTAACAGTAATGGAAACTTGGTGACACGTGGCAAAAATGAGGGTTAGTAGTATGTGAGGTCTAGAAGGATTCTATCTGATTGAGCAAGGCCACCATGTCAAGTGGTGTCTGTGTGGGCCTGGTTACACAAATTTGGCCCATAATATTATTGACCATGCATGTGCTTTTATTTATTGACAACATTAAAAAATGTTACACTTTCATTTTACTGTGCTACCATTACTTACCATTATACAAGGAAGAGGGTTACATTGAGTTTTAAAAAAAAAATAACAAAAAAGTGATCTTACATGGATATACATGTTAGAGAATTAACTCAACTAAAATCTCAAATTTGTAGTTCAAGTCCTTATTTATTTATTTAATATTATATTTTAACACGCCCCTTCACGTGCAAGCCCGTTATGGCTTTGCAAGTGGACTGAAGAGAGATAAATAAGAAAGTTCATTTTGCAAGCTCATTATGACTTTGCAAGTGAACTGAAGAGAGATAGATAGATTGGAGAGCTCATTCTCGACTTTAATTTTTTGCGGGTGGCCCGATAGAGATAGATAGGAGCTCGTTTCCAAGTGAGCTTGAAGAATAGGAGAAGAGTTGTATAGAAGACTCGAGATAGGAAGCCCACTTTGTAAGTGGACTGAAGAGAGAGATAGGAGAGCTCATTCCCGACTTTAACTTTTTGCGGGTGGCCCGATAGGAGAGATAGATAGAAGCTTGTTTCCAAGTGAACTTGAAGGATAGGAGAAGAGTTGTATAGAAGACCCGAGATAGGAAGCCCTTAACAAATATGACAAGAATTGTATATAGAAGGGCCGAGTGGGTTAAAAAGATAAGAGGTATATATATATATATATATACAACTTGAAGTTTAGTTTGTAACTATTGACTACCCTAAAGTATGTCAGATAAGTTTCCGTCCACTAGTCCATCCAATTTTCCGTCTGAGGGGTCAAAAAGACCAAAATACCCTCCAACTTAAAAAATAAACACACAAACAAACAAACAATCACTTAACTTGAGAAAAAAAAGAAGATGAACATGTGATGGAGCTCTCGGCATGTCTGGTGAGCTCCTCCGGCGACCTCGCCATGGCCGGTGAGCTCTCTCTCCTCGCGGGAGCCGGAGTGGTGCTGACCGGATGTGTCTCCGGCAAGATCTCCATCGGCGATGAGGGAGCTTCACGAGGACCGACGTTCCTCCTCCTTGACGTGACGGAGGCCGGCGAGGACAAAGCTCGGCGACGAGATCTCCGCAGCGCCGGCGAGATCTGCAATTACAGGCCTGAATCACGTTCCTCTCGCCAAACCCACATGAATTTTGAAAACCATTTGGTCTTGGAGACGGAGCTTGGTGGTGAGATCCATCGAGATGGAACATGGAGGACCAATCGGAGAGGGAACGGTCCAGATGGGAGGAGGACGAAAATTGAAGAAGAGCAAAGAGCAAGAATTGGATTTGTAATGGTGGTTGCTCTGGTTGGAGGTTGGTGGTGGTGATGAGGTTAAAAAATTGATAAAATTGTAATTTTTGGTTAAAAAATTGTAATTTTTGATTGATGATGTTATTTTTTGTAGTTTGTTGAGATTTTTTTTTAATCTTTGCAAAAATTGATAAAACTTTGTAAAAAAAAAAAAAAAAACTCTCTGGAAAATGGTGGCAGAAACTATGAATTTTCCGGCGAAACATGATGAATATGTTCTTGATGAAGAAGAAGGGTAATAAAGTGAAGGGCAATTTTGATATTTCGAACAAATATTGGTCTTGTGTTGGGCACATGATTGATTTTTTAGAATATTCCGTTAACTTTGACGGAAAAAATAGACGGAAAGTTATCTGACATACTTCGGGGTAGTCAATAGTTACAAACTAAACTTTATGGTAGGTATGTGTAAAATGTGTAAAGTTCAGAGTAGTTATGTGTAATTTTTCATTTATTCTTTTAATACTATATTCTAACAATACATATGGAGATATGGGTCAACATTCAATTTGTTGAAATGAGCCAAGTGGCTTGGCTTGATTAAGAAGTTAGTCAGCTTCATCCGTTCGTTAGAGTTCGACACATTTTAGTTTTATCAATATGTTATAGTGGTAGTTGGCTTTAGACTAATATTAGTCTTATAGTGAATGGAAAAGCAAATGTAAAAGAAAATTAGTCGTGCTAAATGTTGATGACCCGGGTTGCTCTCTGGATGATTGGCGCTCCTCCCCGCTTTTGGCTTTAGCTTAATTCTTGGTTTTTATTTCTTCTTTAGCTGTTTTAGCTTTGTCTTGGTTGTTGCTTTCTTGCTTTTTAGCTTCTTGTACCTCGTATTTTCTAGTCTTTCCGGGCTCATTAAAATATAAAGTACCGCTTGCTTATAAATATATATATATATATATAGTCGTAATGTAGAAACTTATTTTGACATCTTTGGTATCTCCGCATGATGAACAAGATTGAGTGTATTTTTCGAAGTAGTAGGTACGATTAGTTTGGCACAACATTCTCTTAGGAAAGAACATAGCAAAACAATTGCCAAAAAGTTGATTTAAAAAAAAAAAAAAGATGTTGATGAATATCATAAAAGATTACTTTGCTCAGACAATTTATGATTATGTATTACAAATAAGTTGTGTGTTATACATCAAATTTTAGTTGGGTATTATGTTACTTTATACTACACTATGGATGACATGTATTAGATTTTTAGAATGAGACGTTCAATTGGATTGTTATATGCTTAATTATTCTTGGATTGTATGGAAAGTTAGTTTCTATGTGTATCTATGTTTGATTTATGCAATCAATTTTTTACTTTCTTATTGATGGTCATTACAGGATAAGTTAGAGATGGAATATTGAAACAAAATTTAGATGAAATTATGCCAATTTCTTGGGGTCAAGTAGTAAACTTATAGCAATTTACTAGAAAGCTTGTAGCAAAACATACACTTAAAAAATAGACATGCTCGTAGCAAATTAGTAGCAAAATTTTTTCTTCTCTTGAATCGTTGGGCTAATATCAACCTTGTAGCATGACCAATTAGACGCGATTTTGGAGCACCATGTAGTAGTTAGTTGGTTAGCAAATAATCAATTCAAGTTCATTGACGACCTAATAAGCTACATAATTAACCACCGGCAACAAGATACGTTGATCAAAGAAATGATCGCAAAACATAACATATAGTAAAATATCTTATAGTTTGGCATTCAAACTTGATCAGAGTTGATCCATTATCAATCACGAGAAGTAATTTTACATCAAATAAAATTCTAATCAATGACTTGAAAAAAAATAAATAAAAAAAAATCTACTGTAGAAATACTTCAAATCCCATCTAAATAATTGGTCCCGCAGCAGCAACTTTAAAATCAAACAACCATTCCAATTTCACAATGCACCTGCAATGCAATGCATGCATTTTTTTTTCACTTCTTGGAATTGTACATTGACTCCACCTTCCCATCGTTCCCTCCCAGCAACATGTACTTGTCCTTTCTGGTCAGTCCGGTGCACTCGAACCCTAGCACATCTCCTAGAACCTTCTGCACGTAATTCGCCACCTCGATCGACGACTTCCCGCCGGCCTTACACGTCATCTCCTCCGGCAGCCTCTCCAGGAACGTCACCTCATAGGTCGGCCTCGGGTTCATGAAGAAATAGTACACGTCCCAGAACTTCACCCCTCGCACCGTCGTCCCGTGGAACATGTTCTGCTTGCAGTTCACAGCCACCGGCACGATCCGGTCGCTCAGCTCCGCGAACAGAGCGCTGAACCGCAGCAGGTACGGCTCGCGGCACGTGGTGCCCTCCGGGCACACCACCACATCGCCCTTCTTCAGCACCGACGTGATCCGCTCCGCGTCCGCCGCGCGGTCGCGGGGCAAGGGTACGGCCGGGGTGGGGGGCCGGAAGGGGGGA
>JAYMTA010005880.1:0-10947 GCA_036897625.1 Pelargonium cotyledonis | reverse complement strand
CACACCTAAGCATATTAATGCAAGGGAGGTCGCGCATACACCCTAGCATGGCGCTCGGCTTTGTTTGGGCATGAAGGGCTCAAGAAGAGGGATTTTGAATCCCACCATATTACGAGTGTTCCTTCATTAGACGGCTTGATCCATATATTCCACCCTTTGTAGAAGGTGTAGTTTGTGCTACGATCTAAGTCATGGGCGATAAGCCACCACAAGGCATTGAGTCCACAAACCGCTGTAATTCCTCTAATTGACTATTTACACTAAGCAATTGATTAGTCTATTCCATCTCACCACCATTAACTACATCCCTATCACTTAGGGATTAGTTCATCATGGCCGTGACATAGACAAAAAAAGCCATATTCAAGACTGCAAGATTATAAGTACAAGAGTAATCGTAATGGAAAAGGGTGGAGAGTCTGGAATATAAGTATGGAGGCTCTGGAACTAGAGAGGGACAACTGGAAGTGCAAAGGTGAAGAAAATGCCAGAAAGTTGAACCCATAACACTAAAATTGTCCTTGTAATTATAGAAGTTCTAACAGACCGATGCCTAGGCACTGGAGGCTAGCGCCTCGGTGATCCGTAGGGTAGATTGCGTTGACTTCGCGGCTGAGCTGGCAGCACACATTGAGGTTTGACTTTAACTAACTTTTGGGCGCCGTGGCACTGAAGGCCAATGCCGCGACGCTGGAGACCTGTTCAATTTCTTGAATTTCCGACTTCGGTTCTCGCTCCCTTCCATGCTCAGGACTGCTCTAATTATCCTGAAAATGTCCAGAACACTAAAACATGCATTAATTAGCACAAACGAGTGAATAAATGCAAGAAAAGACCAAACATAACATAAAGTCAGGATTTGTAACAATTAAGCATCAAGAGGGGCAATTGGGGTGTTTTATACTCAAGTAAGGGTCACTTGAGCATAAATCGAGAGTAAAAGTGGACAGCTGTGCATGATTTAGGGTTCAATAACTAGCATAAAATGTGAGTTATCAGCATGTAAGTTCTGGACTTAGCGTGTGAGAATAAGCTCAACATGTGAGGTTAGTCTCAGAATGTGAGGCTTGGCTCAACGTGTGAGTTTTGGACTCAGCGTGTGACACTAAGCTCAACATGTGAGCCTAGGCTCAGTATGTGAGGCTAGGCTCAGTGTGTGAAGTGTTGTTCCTTTTGAAGTCAAGCACTTGGTCTAGAAGGTGATGGCTTAGACACCATACACCTGTGCGAAGTAAGTCTGCACACATGGTTGGAGTGTTGTCTCTTTCGAACGAAAGAACTAGTCTTAGAGGTGATGGCTGAGCACCGCACACTTGTGCGAGGTGAGGCTGCGCATATTGTTGGTTAGCACGAGGCACACTGCATGCCTTAGGGTCTCATTGGAAGACCGTTCGTTGCTTCTTTTAGGTTGAATTCTTTATGCACATAAGAATTTGGACAATAAACTTCATTCATTCATATTGCTCATAGAAAGATACAAGTTTACTGTTTTGTTCTTCAAGAACTACATGTCTAGCTATGCCTCTCAAGGATAGTATTTTCTGAGATTGTCAGCATGTCATGGGTTAGGAAGCTCAAACCCTTCTCGGTCTTTAAGGCGATACGTTCTTGGGCAGACTACCTTGATGACTCTAAATGGGCCTCCCCAGTTAGAAGCCAGCTTGCCACCTTTGGGGTGCTCTTCAGTAGCTTTATACTTTCTAAGGACCCAGTCCCCCACTTTGAACTCTCGGGGATGAACCTTAGAATCATGGAAGCGCTTAGTGGCTTGCTTGGGTGCCGCTAGTACTAGGGGAGCTTTCATCCTTACTTTCTTAGCGAAGTCTAGGTCCACTAGGCGAGAGCGAATATTGCCTTCTTCATCAAAGCGTTCAGTCACCACTGTGGGCATGGTGAGCTCTACAGGTAGGACCTTTGACTATTGTCTTGTTTCCTGCCTTAGCTTGCCCATTGCCTTGGGGGTGTGAGACAAAAGACTTCCAATGCTTGACATGGAATTCCTCACACATGTCTATAAAGCCTTATTGGAACTAAGTCCCATGGTCAAAGACTATGGCCTGGGGAAGCTCGTGGCGGGCGAATATGTCTTCGCGTACGAAGTCAATGACATTTTATTGGGTGATTTTGGCTAGAGGCCTCACTTCTACCCACTTAGTGAAGTAGTCTACTGCTACCATTATGAATTTCTTCCTCTAAGACTCAGGGAAGGGTCCAATGATATCAATCCCTCACATAGTGAAGGGCCAAGTTACTAGCACTGAAGATTGCACTAGGGCTGGAGCTCATAGGATGTTAGCGTGAAGTTGGCAATCAATGCATCTTCGCACATAGCAATCCGAATCCTTTCTTATAGAAGGCCAGTAGTAACTTTGACGCAGGATTTTTTCAGCTAGGCTTTTGGCCCCAAGGTGATGGCCACAAGACCCTGCGTGAACTTCTTCCAAGACCTTTGCAGCCTCGTTAGGATAGAGGCAGCAAATGAAAGGCTTGTAGAATGACCTTCTGTACAAGTTTCTTTTTGGAAAATTACACACACCAACCCTGAATTTTACACCTTTTGTACATACATACCCTGAAGTTTAGTTTGTAACTATTGGCTACCCTAAAGTATGTCAGACAAGTTTCCGTCCCTTTTTCCATCCAAAACACCATCCATTGTGTTAAAATGACTTAAATACTCTCTAACAAAATAAAATCTATCAGCCAAACAAACCCTTATCAATAAAAAAAAAAGAAAAATAGATCTGAAGCTCCGCGAGCACCGCCGGTGTTGCAGAGCCCTTCGCCGGAGATGATCCTCTCTAGTTCATCGTCCTCTTGTTTCTCTGCTCCATTCCCTCATATTTCTCGAAGTAATATTGGCCACCGTCATATGGGAATGACGACGAGGAGATGACGGCCATGGCCATGGCCAGATCTGGTCTGCTCTTTGACGACAACAAGGCGATGACGAGGTGACTGCGACGAGGAGGAGGAGGAGGAGACGATGGCAGCAAGCTCTAGATCTAATCATGGCTGTCTCCGGCGAGCCTCCGGCGTCTTTCTCGTACAATTTGTATAAGAACCTTGACGATCAAAACGGTCAACAATCTGGAGGAGGTTCCAATTATTTTTCTTGATGATTTTGATTCTTTCATAAAAATGATGAGACCCACGAAAGAGAGCACAAATTCTTTTTTTGGATAGTTCTAGTGATTGTGTGTATATTGGGATGATTTTTGTAATAAATTTTTTTTTTTGTCATGGTGACATCACACAATACATATATAAATATTTCACCTCAAATGATATACATTTTTGTGTTCTTTCTTTTTTTCCCATTTGAATGGTTTATGTTATGAATTTTTTTATTGCCAAATGGGTTTTGGTTAAAGTTTTGATCTTTATTGCAAGATGTGATATATGAGGGCTTGGTTTGGGAAATAGTGGTATGTTGTTGTGTCTTTGAAAAAAAAATGAAAATGATTTGAAGTTTCCGGTGAAACTATGAATTTTCTGGCGAAACTATGAAGAAGGGTAATATAATGAAGGGCAATTTTAGTATTTCAAAAAAATATTGGTCATGTGCAGGGCACATGATTGATATTTTTGAATATTCCGTTAACTTTGACGGAAAAAGTGGACAAAAAGTTATCTGACATATTTCAGGGTAGATAATAGTTACAAACCAAACTTCAGGGTAGGTATGTGCAAAAGGTGTAAAGTTCAAGGTGGGTATGTGTAATTTTACCTTTCCTTTTTCACTCACCACGTAACATGCTGAGCGTTTAATTATGGCGCTGGCTTCAGCTAAGTCTTCAGGAAATTTTTTGTCTACTAGGTAGTTCTAACATTATCAATCCAACATCTTAGCCCCTCACATATAGCTTTGACTTGGATTGGAACTTCCACAGCTTGTGTGTTTTGGATTTGTACATGGGAGGCAATTTTTGAAAGAAAATCGGCCTCCATATTGTCTTCACGTGGAACTTGCCTAATGTGGTAGTAGTCAAAATTTTCATCCATTGCAGCTACTAAGTCCCAGTAATGTTGCAGAATGGAGTCATATACCTCATACTCCCCCCTGATTTGATTCCCAATGAATTGTAAATCACATCTGATTTCAAGGGTTTTGATGACAATGGAGTTTGTCATTTCCATGCTTGCTAGGAGAGCTTCATACTCTGCCTGATTGTTTGTAACCTTGAACTCTAGCCTTAGAGCCCAAGTTTCCTTGTGTCCTTCAGGTGAGATAAGCATGATCCCAGCACCACCTCTATTTTTGTTAAATGAACCATCAACATATAAGACCCAAAGCTTCTTGGGCAAGGCTTCAGATATTTGTATTTCGGTAGCACCTTCATAACTCTTCCTTTTCTTTGTAGGCTTAGAGGGGCCGGCAATTGGGGGTTGCCCAGTGAGGTGCGTGTCATCTTCAATTAGCTCAGTGAAATCACACTCTGCGATAAAATCTGCTAGAGCTTGAGCCTTGATGGTCATTCTAGGTTGGAAGCGAAGGTTATATGAGAACAGCTTTACTGCCCATTTTGCAAGGCGCCCTCCAAAATCTCCATTACTTTCCTTCGAGGAACGTTAGTGATGACTATGATTTGGTGAGCCTCAAAATAGGGGCGCAGCTTGAAGCTGGCTTGGAACAAGGTGAAAGCCAATTTCTCTATTTTGATGTAGTTCATTTATAATGGTCCCAAGGCATGGGAAATGAAGTAGATTGGCTTTTGAACCTTTTCTTCCTCTTTTACTAGGACTGCTGAAACAGCATGATCAGAAGCTGATATATAGAGCTGGAGCTCATCTTTTGGTACTGGGATTGTCAACTTGGGGAGTTAAGCTAAGCATTATTTAAGTTCTTTGAAGGTCTTTCTACATTCTGGGGTCCATTCAAATTTGTCACTTTTCTTTTTCAAGACTTTGAAAAATGGGAGTGCCTTCTCAACTGCGCGTGAGATGAAGCAATCCAAGGCTGCGATGCGGCCTACAAGCTGTTGGACTTGCTCGAAGCACTTGGCTTCGCCATAGTAAGGAGAGCTTGAATTTTGTTAGGATTAGCTTCAATTCCTTTTTCACTTACTATGACTCCTAGGAATTTTCCAGTACTCACTCAAAAGGAGCACTTTGTTGGGTTAAGCTTCATGTTGTAGAGCCTAAGTGTTGCAAAGGTCTATTGTAGTTCAGCATGGTGTGAGCCTAGTCTAGGGGTCTTTTCAATCATGTCATCTACATATACTTCAAAGTTTCGCTCTATTTGAGAGGCGGAGGAGACCTTGTAAACCATTCTTTGTTAGGTTGCACCAGCATTTCTAAGGCCAAAGGGCATAACAGTATAACAATAAACAGAATCACTTGCTATAAATGAAGTTTTGTCCTGATCTCCAGGGTACATCTTAATTTGATAATGGCCGCTAAAGGCATCTAAAAAGGAAAAAAATTTAAATCCAGAAGTTGAATCGATGAGCTTCCCAAGGTTGGGCAGGGGGTAGTCGTCCTTTGGGCAGGCACAGTTAAGGTTGGTGAAGTCAACTCACATACGCCCCTTACTTGAAGCTTTGGGAACCATGACCATATTTGCAAGCCAATCAGTGTATTTGATTTCTCTTATGAACCCAGCCTTTAGCAGTTTTTGGACCTCTTCAACAATTGCTATTTCTTTCTCCCTAGAGTAATTCCTCCTGCACTGCTTAATAGGAATAGACCTTGGGATGATGTCTAGCTTATGCTTAGCAACAGAAGGGTCAATGCTAGACATGTCTCCTAGAACCCAGCGAACAAATCCACATTAGCCTTGAGGAGGGCAATGAGCTTTTCCTTGAGGTAAGGAGGCAAGTTATTGCCAATCTTGGTAAGTGTTTTAGGATTAGATTCATAGAGAATAAGATCTTCTATTTCACTTCCAGCCTCGGGGCGTACTTCTGTCTTCTAGTTCTATGCTAACCTGGCCGGTGCGAGCTTTTTAAACTTCTTCTTTAACTTCCAGGTCCATTTCGGCCTCTTCCTCTTCCTCAATGTAGTCCCCATCTGCCCCAATGATCTCCAAAAGATTCTCATCTTCCTTAGAGTTTTCTTCAATTGGGGTTTGAGGAGTGAGAGGATCTGGGGGCTTGACAAAGTACCCTGGGCGAAGGAGTAGAGGTGCCTTGCTAGAGCTTGGCAAGGTGTTGGCCTTGCCCCCCTTGCTGGGCTTGCCAGAGCTTAGGGAAAATGAACTTTGGGAGGCTTGTCCTGAAGTCTTTTGTGTTTCAACTGAGGCAATGACTCCTGCAGGAGCAGATTTAGTCCTCTTTGTAGGTAAGAGGCTGACTTCTAGGCCTTCGTCATTTCCTAGGGCTTCATAACAAACTCCTCTTTTTTTATTTTTGCCTTGGCAAACATTGGGCTCAAGGCGAGTGACACTTCTTTTGGTTCGATGGTAGGATGTTGGTGAGCTTTTGCATTTCCAAGCAATGAGGCTTTGAGATCATGTGAATGGTAGATGTGACGAATCTTGCCCTTGCCTTGGCCTTGCTTCACAAGTTACTCCCATACCTTCATAGGGCTAGCAAGAACTACGGCAATTCCATATTTGGCTAGAAACTTGACCCTTAAATTGTTGAAGACTAGAAGAGACCATTTAGAAATCATCAATCAAGGGGCACCCAAAGATGGCATTATGATTTGAAGGAATATCTATGACAACGAACTCGCAGTTACGTTTCTTTCCCTTAGCTCATTCTCCCAGAGTAACTGGAAGAGTGAGTGCTTCTTTTACACTAGTCATCGTATCATTAAAACCCATCAACACACCTTTGAAATCACGAAGTGAGTTTTCTTTGAATCCCAGCTGGCTGAAAGCATTCCATTATCTATGAATACTCTCTCGATACATGTGTTCAAAATGTCTGCGGAGATGACTAGAGGTTCTCTTCTCAATGACTTAAGAGCTAGTTCTGACTCTTGGAAGAAGATGGTCTTGGACCAGTCTATCTTCCTTGGCTCAACTTTAGGAATAGCAGGGATGTACTCAGTATGGTTCAAGGCACAAATTTTTGCTCGCACCTGGGGGATGAAGATTTTTTGCTCTTGAATCATAGTAATTACGTTTCCTCCATAGGGTGTGTTGTTGACCTTGTTTACTGTATGGTCTACTCCCCTACCTCTGTTTCTTCCATCATTGCCTATTTTTGGGCCTGTGTGGCCATTTGCTTTGAACTGGGCTAGACGTCCCCTACTCATTAGACGTTCTACCTCATTTGCGAGGTAGAGACAATCTTCGATATCATGTCCATAGCATTTGTGAAGAGTGCAATAGTCATTGGGCCTGTTTCCATATGTTTTCCCTGGTGTGACTGTTGGAGGCTCAAATCCTTAATTTGCCAGCATGTAGTCACACACCTCCTGGTGGGTGGTGGTGAGAGGGGTACGGCGCACCTCTGAGGAGGTGTCCTTAAGGCCTCTTGGTTGGGGAGCAGGGACAGCAGTATAGGCTTTAGCCTTTCCTTTTTTGCTTCCTTGGAAGTTCCTTGGTAAGTGTCTTTAGAGCATTGGATTGCCTGGGTTAGAACATCCTCAGTACCCATATGATTGTAGGCTATGTTTAACATTTTTTCCCAAGTTTTGGGTTGTGCTCTAGCAAAGGTAGCGTGCACAAAGGGATTGGTGACCCCTACCCTAAAGGCAGCCATCACTTTTTAACTTCTTGTGGAGACTTCACATTCACGTTCGGCCTTGCAAAAAAGCTCAAAGTATTCTCCAAGTGTTTCATTAGGTTTTTGCCGTACATTGATCAAGGAGATTTGAGGCTTGGAGACACGCCCTACTGAGGAAAATTTCTTAAGGAACATATCTTTAAAAACCTCCCAGGATGTGATGCAACCATTTGGGAGTTCCCAATACCATTCCTGGGCTTGACCCACAAGGGCGCAAGCAAAGAATCTACTCACAGTTGGTTTGCCAAATTAGCTTGAGTTCAAAGCATGTCGCATGTTCTATGGCCTTTGTGAGACCTTCGTAAGTCATGTCCTTGAAGTGAATCCCAGGATTCATGGGGACCGTTCACAGGGCCAGACTTAGAGGGTTGTTTACTGTGGGCACCGTGGGTGCTTGAGTTACTGCAGCTGAGGAAGCCATTTGGACCTTTAGGCGCTAGATTTCTTCTTGAAGAACCAGAAGGGCTGGGCTGTCATCCCTGTGTCTTATTAGAGCTTGCCATTCACTTACTCTTCTTGCCTGGGGAAGAGGTGCCTCATTTCTCCCAACCCTTTGATGTGGGCTATCAATTGTGTCATGTGTGGTAGACTCTTGGAGGTCTTAGTAGCGAGGGTAGTTGTCTCACTGACCAAAAGCCTCAGTGTCTCCATAACTTTCCTCACGTAGGGGAGGCAAGGGTCTTCCATCACGGCGTGTAAGCCTGGTAAAGACTAGGTTACTTTAGGAGGAACGAGATGGGAGCCCATCACGAACTCGAATGTCTCAATGGGCTGAAGCTTGGCGACACATGTGATCCACAAGCAAGAGTAGTATGTCCACTCCTGTGCCCTAGGCCGGAGCCGCGGGAGGAGGTGGATGCAGACCCTGAGTTGTTGCGGCTGCTTGAGCCACAGGTGCTGGGGGAACAAAGGTTGCATGCATAACTTCATTGAATTTCTTAGTGAAGGCTCTCATGGCATTCATGAGGCCTACCAGGAGAGGATTGTCACCAAAAGGTGCTGGAGGAAAGCCCTGAGGGGTTGATGGGCTTTTAGGGCCGCCAGGGGCCCTATTTACTGAGTTAGACCTATTACGCTCTAGATGCTCACACAGGTCTGGGAGGTCTTGGTTATGCTCTTCCTGAATTTACTCTATTGTCACTTCTACTCACCTAGTGCAAGGGTTGATTTGATCTCCCAACCTTTCTTGTGCTAAAAAGGCTGGGGCTATGACCCTGAGCCTAGAAGTGGCAGGGTTAGCTAGAGGAGGAACCTCAACGCTAGCATGATGACTATAGCCTGAGCGCACAGGTGCATTTTTAGGTACTCTCTTGCGTCTAGGAGCTGCCATTAGAGAATGGAAGGTTGTATTGTAGTAGGGCGGTTAGGGTAAGTGGCTTTCAAATCTTTCCCGACAATGGAACCAAAACTGATATGCTCGTTTTGACTTTTTGAGTCAACATGATCACACATTAGCTAATTGACTTTGTTTTTCCTACGCTTGTTGTTATGCTTCTTCTTTTTCCAAGTCAAGGTTTTCTACCCTAGAGTTCAAATGCTGAATTTCCCAATTTAGCTTGCTTTCTTTCTTGGAATTTTGGAACCTGTCACCTGCGTAAGGAAGACACGCCAAAGAAATGAAACATCTGGGGTTGTGTTACCAGGACTCCGCCTCATGCATGAGAGCAAGTCCTTGTTTGGTGAACACTAGTTTTTCTAGAGAGAGAAAGCTTTTAGAGAGAAAAGCTCTCAAATGTAGAGAAATGAGAAGTGAAACTGTGAACCAAGTTGTGAATCCCATTTCTTTTGGAAGAGGGGGGTATTTATAAGGAAATCTTACCACCACCTTGTGACACTTGTTGCTACGTGATTGGTCAGTGAAGGATTTAATCCCATCTTAGCCCATTTGGCTCTTTGAAGCCCAAATGGCTCACTTGATTTCATGTCATTCCTTAGCCCTTTTAGCATGTTGGGCTTCTTGTTCTTGGACAGGTTAATCATGTGTGTGGACTTGGTCTTGATTTGTCATGGCTTTAGGTGAGCCTATGCCTTGTGAAGCTTAGCTAAGGGTGAATGGTTGTGTGTTTGAGAGCTTGCCAAGACTCTTAGTGAGCTAGTACCGTGAAAGGCATAGTCATGAGTGCTTGAAAGCGTAGAGAATGAGTATCCTTGAGGCTAGCATGCTACTGAGCCTTTCATTAGCTAGTGCTTCGCAAGACGTGGCTTTTAGGCTTTTGCTTGTGGAATCTTGTTAGTGTGTTTTGGTGGTGTCTTGATGATGTCTAGGTCTTGAATTATCCTTGTAATAGTGTCTAGAACCGCTATATTTTACCTGGGGTCAAAGGGATTTATCTGAGAGACAATTGGAGGACAAATACACATACTGGGCTGGAACCGTCCACCGCGGCAACTAGTGGTGATGCCGCGACATCTGGCGGATAGCACCAGTCCTAATTTTGTCTGGAGAACAGCCTTATCCACATTTTGTTGTCTGGGGACAAATTTGATTCTGTTTCACTGCTAGAGGTATAGTTTTGGTCATGTTTCATTGCTGAAACTATTTTTGAGCCCAGAATTGACCCCGAACCTCTAGAAAATATTATTTGGAGCGTTTTAGGGTCATTTTGGGAGTTGTATAACTTTGTAGAGAAGTTTTTCATTATTTATGCCCGAAAATTCTCAAGTACCAGGGGTCAGTTAGAGGTTGACACGTGGCACCACTGACACGTCATCAAGACTCAGGCCAAGCCTCTGGCAAAACCACATCAAGACTGTCACAACCAGACTATAACCAAAACTCCCCAATACTTCTATAGTAGAACGAGGATCCATCCTCTGGGGAGTTGCTTCTAGAATCATTAAAGTTGTCCCGTGAGATGCACGTTGATAAAGTCCTCGCTAGTAGATGGATATCAGGCATCCTTTGTTTGAGTGGGAAATGAATTCAAATTCGCCCAACTCCGCCGAACAACGAAATTTGTCGAGGACTTGTCCGAGCTATCCGCGACAGTAAAATATGAACTGGAACCACTCACTTAACAGTTGTACATGCCAGCTAGACCGTGCGCCTCAAGTCATCGTAAGTCTATAAATACCCCATTCGCGGTAAGAGAAGAGATCCAATTTCTCTCTAACTGAAACTCTGTCTTTAAAACCTCTGTTTCATTTCTCTCCTTCTTTCACACCAAATCACTGATTCTCACGCCAGAGGCGGTGAACCGAAACCTCAACCCCGATTGCATCATTCTTTGGTGTTTGTTTTGTAAATCCAGAGTCTCGAAGCTATTCT
>JAYMTA010005879.1:0-10948 GCA_036897625.1 Pelargonium cotyledonis | reverse complement strand
AGCCCTGGTCCCGCATCGTAGTGAAGAGTAAGCTGGTGCGCTATGGCTCTAAAGGGCCTAACCCTGCCTCCCTCGTGAGTAAGCCAGTGCGTTAAGGATTCCCGAAGACCTAGCCACTCATCATGAAGCCGGCGCACTAAGAGTCCAAGGGGCCAAACCACGCATCCTCTAGGACTAAGCCGACGCATTCTGGTAACCTGCAGATTTAGCCACGCACTGAAGCCGGAGCATCATGGTCTCCTACCGTTGGAACCTGACCACGCACCCTGAAGTTGGAGCATCATGGTCTCCCCTACTGGAACCTGATCACGCAACTTGAAGTCGAAGTACATCGCACCCAGCGGCCTAACCACGCATCCTCCGGGACTAAGCCGGCACTGTTATGGACCCCTGTGGACATGTCACGCACCTAGAAGCCGGAGCACTATGAGTCTGATGGCCCTAACCCTGCCTCCCTAATGAGTAAGCTGGTGTGTTACGGTAACCTGAGGACCTAGCCACGTACCTTGAAGCCGGAGAGTTATGGAACCAAAGGGCCAAACCATGCATCCTCAAGGACTAAGCCGCTGCGTTCTAGTATCCTACGACACTAGTCACGCACATCGAAGTCAGGGCATCACGGTTTCTCTCTGGAGGACCTGACCACGCACCTCAAAGTCAGAGAGATACAACTCCATGAGAACCTAGCCACGACTCTATCAGTGAGTAAGTCGGTGCGTCCTGGTCTCATGCGAACGTAGTCATGCACCCGGAATGAGTAAGTCAACTCATCATGGTTTCTCTCCGGAGGACCCGACAACACGTCACTATCTATGAAGCCAGCACTCTATGACCCAACAAACCTGATCACGCCTCCTTAGCGAGTAAGTTGGAGCATCTTGACTCCTCGCGGACATAGCCACGCAATATCTTGAAGAGGAATCTGCGGATTATGATATCTCCTTCCAAAGGCATAGTCACGCCCAGAATCTATCTCCAGAATACATCTCATCTCCTCTTACTTCTCTCTAAGGTCAACACCAACAGTCGACTACTGGAGAAATCCAAGCAACTATAACTCAATCAGCTTGATCATAAACAAAAGTGCATTGTTTGAGCAAGGCATTCATCAAACAACAAAATGCAGACAATAAAGGAGCAAAAACGGAGCAATGGGTATGCAAAATATTCAATATTAATCATATACCAGAATATCCCAAAAATATTGTTTAAGTTGCAGGAGCCAAAAATACTAGAAAGACCAAGACAACCCTCTACTCAGACTGTTCACCGTCTGATACATCTTCATACTGGAGAAACTCTAGAGGAGGATTTAACTCCACTAGCCTAGGGGCAGGACGTTCTTGAGAGCTATGAGCACCTCCTCGAGCATGATCAGCACATCCCTCTTGGACCTGACCTACCAGTAGGTCACATTTCGCTAGCCATTCTTCATTTTCCCCAAGAACGGACTTGTTACGCTTAACGTCCTCCATAGATGGATTCACAAGAGTACATTCCTTGCCTAGCACAGCAGCAAAGGTCCCTTGGGCTTTTACAGTAGGAAGAACTCACAATCTCACCTCAGGACTGCGGAGGTCATATTCCCGGGACAGCACCAATTCTTCCACGATGAAAGGAAATTGGGAGTGAAGCCTCCTCAAGGATGGGTGAATAGCAAAAGTTCCATGCCAGTCCATAAGATCTTCCAAAGAGACATCTTTTCTTGCAACGACTTTGAAAGGCGCTACATTTCCCTTCAACTCTCCCTACCCGACGTTCTTGTACAAGAAAGTCCCGAAGATCTGGATGTTGTCTAGCCTCCGGCGAGAGGAGACTCCCACTTAGGATTAATCAAGAAACGAAATAGTGAAAGGTAAGAAACCATCAAATAAATAGAAGGAAAGGTGTTGCCAACAAAAAAGGGGCATACTGGGGAAGGAGTACTCAAGGCAGCGTCTGTCGGTCTTGACTGAAACTCCTGTTTCTGAAGGAGGGCCACTTCTAACTCCTCAACTCTTGCAGCTCATGGGTGAAGGTCGGCTACCTCAGCCCTAAGGCTGGTCAGCTCTACCTCCATATTGAGAAGATGAGCCTTATCCTCTGACACCAACGCCTCATCCTTTTTTCTCTCGTTCTCTTACTGCAACACTGCCAGATTCATGGCAGAAAGCTCTTCTAGTTTGGCTATTAAGTCCCCCCTAGCATGTGTTGACTCCTTGGCAAAAACTTGCATCTCTTCCTTCATTTTGGACAGAGCCATCTCCTTCTCCTCAATCACCTCTTCCTTCTCTTTTCGAGCCTTGGCCACTCCCTTCTTGGCATTATTTACCTGCATCTCAAGATCTATCATCTGGCCCTCTGAAACACCACTTAGTTGATTGTTCTTGTAACTAAGAGCCAGATATTTCTCTTGTAGAGTTAGTAGTTCAGCTCGAGCAGCAGCAACAGCCTCTTGAGACCTCGCTCGAACTGCTTCTTCAAACCTACCTTTCAGCTCCAGAAGCTGATTAGCATTCTCCCTGGATTCCCAAAAACTGATCCTCTGAGCAGTCATCACCCCGTCAGCAAGGACGGTGATGATCTCCCCTACCGAAGAAGCAGCCCGAGTAGCCTAAAAAGAGACAAGAGGACAAATATAAGGGAATTGCAAAAAGAAGGAGTCGAACATAGAAACAACAACGAAGTTTACCTCCAAAAGATAGTTATCCACAAAACTTTAGGCATCGGCGCACCAGACCAGGGCCCTGGAACCTTAAGCTGCTTGAAAAACCCTCTCGTCCTCCAACTGCTCCGGATCTGGAAGAATGGGGGTAGCTCTCCCGGCAGAAGAAAACCCTCGGGTTGTGCTTCCTCCCGAGCATCCTTCAAAAAAGTGGACCAAATTGCCCACAGCCAGGTCAGGAATACCCATAGTTTCCACAGCGGATTTACTCGTTTCCCGGGTCGGCCCGGAGGACCTTTCACTTCCAATCTAAGCTTTTTCAGAGGACACCATTTCATTGGCTCCGCTCGACCCAGCACTATCCACCGCAACAGGGTTCACCACGGCTACACCTATCTCTGATTCTGTTGTAATCTTGTCTGTAGTACCAGACTCCTTCACAGGAAGAACCCGATGAGTCGTTTTTGAAGGATTCTTCGCTCTCCAAGCAGCTAGAGCCGAATCAACCACCATATCATCTTCCCATGATTTCAAAGTCTCTAGGGCAGGGGAACGATTCTACCTGCTTCCCTCAACTGGAAAGGCTTGCTCCGAATGGGTTCTGAAGGAGATGGAGGCGCCTCATTTGTACTTCTCTGAACATCATCGATAGAGACCGAGGACCCACCTCTTAGGGTGGAAGAATTGTGAACGTTACCATAAGACCCAGAAGTTCCCTTTGAATACCTTGCTTTCTTTGTAAAGTCCTCACCAACATCCTCAGGTACCTTCCTATTTGCACTCAAGGAGCCGCCAGAAGGCTTGACCAAAATATATCCCCCGGAAGAATGGGTAGCATCATTATGGCCCAGAGACTATCTGCTCACATATGGAACATAGTGGGTAAGTCTCAAGTTCCTTAAACTGGTGGCCATTTCGTTTGCAAGATTAGCGTTATGCACTTCGCGGTCAACCTTAATCCAAGATTCCAAAAAGGCATTATCTGTCACTCAAAAAAAGGACGACATAAGGCAAAGGCAATGGAGCATTCAAAGAGCAAACAAAATAAAAATAATGGAGGTAATAGATACCAGGAAAGCAATGTTCAACACCTACACAACGATCATGCACGTCCGAAGAGCAGCAGGATGGGCATTCTTCGTAGAAAGTTGGGTGAAAGAGGGGACCATGAATCTTCCATAACGTGTTGCGCCGACTGAGAACAAGGAACAAAAGGGGCTTGATATTGGCCCAGGGTTTCCGGCGAGCTCCAAAATAGTACTGAACATCCTCCCGAAATAGAAATTCAACACTGTACATATGATCTTTGGGAAGCTTCCCCAGCAAAACGTTGCGAGTGATCCAGTCACTTTCTGAATGCATGTTGGGTCGTAGCTCTCTACTCAAAGCCATTGTGTTTGCCCAACTAGTCTTCCAAATTGAAGTTTTTTCCTTGGGAACCCTCCAACCAAGACGAGAGGACAGGAACACCCTTGAAGCAGGAGAAACGCAAATAAGAACTCGTGGCTCCTCAAATAAATAAGGCTAGTTCGGCACAACAACTAAACCAGCATCCTCTTTGCCGACCTGATGTACCTTCTCCTCTTTCTTATTTACCCTCCAAAAGTAGAGAAAGGTCCCTAGAGTTGGCTCTCGCCCTAAAAGAAGGCACAGAGATGCAACGCAAACCATCTTCTTCAAATCCTCAGGCGCCAAGTAAAGAAGATCCATTTCCATGTAACTGACAACTTCCTCAAAAAGGGTCAATAGGAAGAGTAAGTCCATTATCGAACATGGTCTAGTAAACAACCATTTCGTCGTCCCGAGGGGATCTAAAGGTTTATTTCTCCACGTCCCGAGGAGGAACACGTCTCCGGAAGTTGGTCGAATCAACTCCCAAGTCGTCAAATAGGAGATTGACCATCTGCTGTGTAACAACCCCAGTGTTCGGTAGACGAAACTCCTCCCTGATAATAGGAGAGGGACGAGCTACGGCAACGGCGCTTCAGATCTCTAGGTGGATGCAACGACCGTCATTCAGAAAAAATAACTTCCCTGGAGTGATCAAAGAAGGAATTACAATCTCCTCAATAGCAATGCGCATGTCTACGGGATTCTCATTAGTAGGGGCAGCAGGTAAAACAATGGCCCTAGACTGATCAGCGGCTTGAGACATTCGCGAATCGGCATCTTTATCCCTTGCTGAAGCGGCAGACTCTCTGCGGCTGGATTGAGGATGCCTCGACTGGCTTCTTCCATCGGTGGAGGAGGATTTCTGCGGGGAGGAGGTTGGTTGTCGAGAAGAAGATCTAGACTTGTCTGACCGCGGAGGAGCGGAACTCCTAGTAGAGTCAGAGAAAGACTTAGAAGTTGGAACTTTGGAAATTCCGGATTCATCATACTTGCCTGCCATGGGAAAAAGGGAATAATCTGCAATAATGAAGGAAATTTCAAAACACATAAAATACAGTCTGGAACTTCGTAAGGAAAGTCCCCAACAGTTATCAAAGACCAATAAATCTAGAAAGGCCAGTTCCTTAGGAAATAAGGAATCGGGGACATGACAAACAGCACGCACAAGTGAAGCTACAAGACAAGTTAGTTATCATGTCAAAAGGACAATCAATGTTCGCGAGAGCCAGCATGCATCAAAAGAAATCAGAAAAGCAAAAGAAACAAGTGTGACTTCATTCAAAAAAATGGCGACCAAGGATGCGCCATGGCCACATTTACAAAAGAGATATATACATCTCGACAGAGATACAGAACAACCTAAAGTCCTACGAACATCTACATAGCCCCAACAGATCAAGAGTTAGATACGCAAGAGCCCTAAATCTAAACGATATCGACACAGAAAAGCATTCTCATGCAAAACTGCTTGGAAAAGAAAGCTTGCTGCCATTATACTCACAAAGGATAAGACGGAAAGCTGGGAAAGTTTGAAGAAGCGGCAACCGCAATGGAGATCTAAAAAACCAAAACCGAGAAAAGGGAAAAAGATTCAGAGATCTCGTAACCCTAAAATCAACAGGAATTCGGAACTACATCAAGGTTCCCCTGAGTCAAATCAACAAACTCAGCTTCATAAGAAAAAGAAAAGGGTTCGATTACAGCAGAAGCAACATCAAGACCATGGAGGATCCTGGTAAAAACACTAAAACCCTAGCAAGATCGTTCCTTTCTCAAAAAATCCCTTTCCCACCAAAAAAGAACTGCCTTTAGGGCAAAGTAAGACGTTTTTCGAGGTACTCATCAGAGACAACAAAGAAGAACAACAAGATCACTCGAAAGAAAAAACAACAAAAACCAAGCCAGACAAGATAACTCAAAAAACCCAAAAATCCAAAGGCAAAGAAAAGAATAAAAGACGAAGAAACTCACCAAACAATGGAGAAGGAGCGAAGAACTTCGACAAAGAATAGAGAAATAGCGAACAACAAGGAAGAGATTGAAGAAGGAGAAAAGATTTCTCTGGAAAATCTCAAAAGCATCGACAAAAGAAAAGAAAAGAAATAGGCGTTGAAGGGTTTAAATAGACAAGGTTGCAGAAGAGTAGGAGTAGTGGAATCATGATACCTAGCCTCCCACAACTCTGAGGAAACTTTGTGAATTCCTCTGCACCAACCACTAGCAGCCAACGTGTGCAAAGTGACGTTAGGGAAAAGCAGAGATCGAAGAAACCGAACGGTCAGGAAATAATCAGAAAAGAAGTTACTCAAAGATTACGTCACATGTCAAGAGATGAACCATAACGCGCTCCAATGGATAGACACGAAAAGACGACTAAGGAAAGCACGCGGGATCAAATCATCCACAGAATGCAAAGAAAGTCCTGAGAACAACTTTGAAAGATACTACCCTGCAGATCTAGAAAGTCCCCTGGAAAAGGTAAAGATTCAAGCATCCAACAAATGAGCACTCCTCAGGAATGGTCCCATCAGAGAAGGCTCAGACTACTCCCAGCAACACTGATAAATCACTATTACTCGGAGTAGGGGGACAACTGTTAATGCCTAAAAATTCGCAAGTACTGGAAGCCAATTAGAGGACGACACGTGGCACTAATGCTGACGTCACTAGAACTCAGAGAATATGCTGAACAGAGCCTCGCCAGAAGCACCGCCCCCAAAGTAGATAAAACTCCCCGAAACATAAAGAGTAAGTGAAGACCCGTCCTCTGGAGAGTTACTTCCACTCCATTAAAGTTGTCACGCGAGAGGCACACTGGCCATGACCCTGCTATTAAATGGATATCAGGCATCCATCGATTGGGCAGGAAACGAATTCATATTCGCGCATCTCCCCAAACAGCGAGCACTTGCCGGGGACTAGCCACTAACCTCCGTGACAGCTGGACATGAACTGGAACAGCTTATCTCCGCTTATCCATGCTAACTAGAACGTGCAGCCCAAGCCATAATAAGCCTATAAATACCCCCCTTCGCGGTAAGAGATGGGATCCACTTTTTGATTAACTGAAACTCTGCCTCTAAAAACTTTGTTCTCATTTCTCTCCTTATCCAAACCAGATCACTGATTCTCACGCCGAAGGTGGTGAACTGAAACCCCAACCCCAGTTACATCATTCTTTGGTGTTTGTTTTGTAGATCTGGAATCTCTAGACTTATTCGTCGGAAGTCTGACACTCAGGTGGCCGCCTACTCTTCGCCGGCACCAGAATCTCAACAAATCTACTCATCATCATACATCTCTCATGTGTTCGAGTCTCCGACAGAAAAAGGCTCAAACACAAGGCATGATGGTCTACCCAAAATTTTAAAAAGGCCAAAAATTTGCAATTGCATAAAACAAAACATGACATGCAAACTGGAATGTCCCCCCCTCCCCCTACCCCCCAAACTTAGAACCCATCATTGCCCTCAATGATCAGTTCTAAGCTTGAATGCAAACTAAACTAACATGGCATGTTAAGTACAGATAAAGTGAAAAATTAAACTAAACTATTTAAAACTACGCTAATTTACAACTACTCTACAAGGTACCTCGTAGATTACCAAGAACTGAATCCTCATTCGTGGGGACCTCCATGGAACTCGAGCTGGGTCCCTCATCGACCTGATTGCCCTTGTCCACAAAGCGGGACATGTCAGGTATTTGAAAATCAAACTCAAAGTCCTCCTGAACTTTGGGGTTGAGGCACCCCAAGATTTTCTGGATCCCTTTGGCAATCGACTTGCCAAGGCCAAAAACCATTTGAGCTAGGGCCTTGCGATTGGCTCTAAACTTATCTGCAGTGGCCTGTAAGGCCGGCTGCCCTCTCTCGAGGTTGGTCATCCTCTTAGACATGTCCAAGGAAGGACGGGCTCGAGAGCTCGAGCTAGAGAACCTAGGTGTCTCATCGGGTCTTTCGGGATCTTCAATCTCAGTTGCCCCATAGTCGGACACAGACATAACTAAATATGGCCCAGACCACGTCGACTTCAGCTTTCCAGGAAAAAGCTTTAGTTGGGAATTGTACAGCAGAACCCATTAACCGGGTTCAATCTTCCAAGGAATGAGGCGACGGTCGTGCCACTTTTTGGTCTTTTCTTTTTACAACTTGGCATTTTCATATGCCTCATTCCTAAATTCTTCTAGCTCCGGAGCTGCACCTTTCTTTTATCACCCACTGCCTTTATGTTCCAGTTGAACTTCTTTACTACTCAATTAGTCTTGTGCTCTTGTTCCAATGGCAAATGGCAAGCCTTGCCATAGATGAGCCTATATAGAGATGTCCCAATGGGAGTGTTATAGGCGGTCTGATATGCCGAAAGTGCATCATCACAATATGTGTATTACATCGTAAGGATGTGACGTACTATTTTTGGTACCGATCAAGGTTCGTTTGGACCGTTGATTGGGCCGAAAGCGACGATAGTCATTGAGTTTAAAGAGCTTGGATTTGGCCCATCTCTATTCGGATGGATGCAAAATTTGGTGCGGTTGATGTAAATGATGTACCGAACGTATCGAACGGAATGGAATAATTTAATAATTTGCGCGTATAGTTGTTTGTACATAAAAATTCTCAGATACCGATAGCCTATCAGAGTATAACACATGGCACTATTGATGACATCATCAAAACTCAGAAAAGCACAACAGACAGAACTTCGCCAAATAAGCAACTCCTCAAACACAAAAAACTCCCCAAACTCGGACAACTCCCCAAAGAGAAAGACACCACCTTCTGGACATGTCCCCCTAAACATGTCCCTGGGATCAGACCCCACTGGTCATGTCCCCGCTAGTAAAGTCCCCTAAAGTGAAGTCCCCCAGACTTGACTTCCGTGACAGTTGTACGTGAATTGGAACAGCTCATTACCGGCTGTCCAATACAGCTGGAACGTGCACCCCAAGTCAGAGTAAGCCTATAAATACTCCCCTTTCCGGTAAGAAAGGGGAGGCTAATTTTGGATCCCAACTTCTTTCATTAGAACTTTGTCGCTAAATCCTCTGTTTTCGTTTCTCTCTCTCTTTCATATGATATCACTGATTCTCATGTCGAAGGCGGTGAACCGAAACCCCAACCCCGGTTGCATCGTTCTGCGGTGTTTGTTTTGTAGATCCAGAATCTTGAAGATATTCTAATCGGAAGTTTAGCTACCAGGTGGCCGCCTACTCTCTGCCGGCACTGGAATCTCAGTAAGTCTACTCACCCTCACACATTTCTCACGTGTTCGAGTCTCCGACCGAAAAAGGCTCAAACAATAGTGGTTACACAATATGCTAGTACTATGTACTTAGAATTAATGTAGAAGTTCTACAAATACACAACTTTGAATGGCATGAATGTTTGAATTTAAAATTTGAAGTTGGCCGAAGAACACGATGTGTGTATTACATCAAAAGAATATGACGTATTAAATTTGGTACCGATCTGGGTTTGTTTGGACCGTTAATCCGGCTGCAAAACGACGATAGCCATTGATTTTAAAATGTTTAGATTTGGCCCATCACTATTCGGATTGACGCGAAATTTGGCTCGATTGATCTAAGTGATGTATTGGACGTATCCAATGGAACAGAACAATTTAATAATTTGCGCGTATAGCGGTTACACAATATGATAGTACTTGGTACTTAGAATTAATGTAGAAATTGTACAAATACACAACTTTGAATGGCATAAATGTTTGAGTTTAAAATTTGAATTCGGACAAAGAACACGATATGTGAATTTCATCATAAGGATGTGACGCATCAAGTTTGGTAACGATCCAAGTTCGTTTGGACCGTTGATTGGGCCGAAAACGATGATAGCCGTTGATTTTATTAAAATGCTTGGATATGCCCCATCACTATTAATTTGGCGCGGTTGATCTAAATGATGTACCGGACCTATAAAAGGTAACGGAACAATTTAATAATTTGCATGTATAGCGGTTACACTATGTGCTAGTACTAGGTACATAAAATAATCTAGAAGTTGTACAAATAAGCAACTTTAAATGGCATGAATGTTTGAATTTAAAATTTGAAGTCGGACGAAAAACACGATGCATTTATTACGTGATAAGGATTTGACGTAATAGATTTGGTACCGATCCAGGTTTGTTTGGACTATTGATCGGGTCGAAAATGACGATAGCCGTTGATTTTAGAATGCTTGGATTTTGACCGTCACTATTCGAATTGGCCGTGAAATTTGGCGTGATTGATCTAAATGATGTACCAAACATATCCAACGGAACGTAAAAATTTAATATTTTTGCATATACCAGTTACACAATATGCTAGCACTAGGTACTTGGAAATAGTGTAGAAGTTGTACAAATACACAACTTTGAATAGCATGAATGGTTGAATTTAAAATATGAAGTCGGACAGAGAACACGATCTGTATATTACATCATAAGGATATTATGTATTAAATTTGGTACCCATCCGGGTTCGTTTGGGCCGTTGATCTGGCCGAAAACGATGATAGCCGTTGATTTTAAAATGCTTGGATTTTGACCATCACTTTTCAGATGAACGAAAAAATTGGCACGGTGGATCTAAATAATATACCAGACGGATCCAATAGAATGAAATAATTTAATAATTTTCACGTTGATGCTACCCAAAAAATCATAAGTTTGTCAACGACTCAGAAAGAGCCACATGGAAAGTCTGAAGTGCCCGCGAAGTCTATGCACTCATGCGTGCCCGCGAAACCCACGCGCTCATGCATGCCCGCGAAGTCCTTGTGCTCATGCATGCCTACGAAGCCCACGCGCTCATGCGTGCCCGCATAGCCTAAGCACCCATGCGTGCCCATGAAGCCCACGCGCCCCTGCATGCCCGCATAGCCTAAGCACTCACGCGTGCCCACGCAGC
>JAYMTA010005878.1:0-10949 GCA_036897625.1 Pelargonium cotyledonis | reverse complement strand
TATTTAAAATGATAAGGACTTGTTTGGATGTGAGTTTTTTTATTTAGTTTGAGGGCATTTTGGTCATTTTACTATCTTGGACGGAGATTTGGATTTGATAGTAGACAGATAGTTTTGTGATATACTTTAGGGTATCCAAAAGTAACAAACCATACTTTAGGATAGGTATGTGCAAAAGGTGCATACTTTAGGGTAGGTATGTGTAATTTTCCCTATATATTATTAAATTTAAATTTAAATTTAATATGATGTGATTTTTTCAAGGAAAATAAAAACACTGGACGGTGAACGGGAAATCACCATGCATATCCGAACGGGGCGGGGATGGAGGTGCGGAAATATCCCCCGAACAGAAAATAGGATGGAAACGGAAAAAGACGACAACTTTAGGAACGGAGACAAAGAATGGGGGAATCCGCCCCGTTGCCATTCCTACCTAACAAACTAAATCATTCCCCACAACAAACATGAAAAAGAAACTTGTTACGAATTTTACAATGTGTATGTACACATAAAAGTGAAGTGTTTACAATATCAATATTGAATCATGGATTGATTCAAATGAAGCACTAAAGAAAGGAAGCAAATGAAGAAAGTACCACAAACAAACGAAAAGCCAAAAGCTCCACCAACCAAACCAGCAACTTCAAGGAGGCTCTCTCTCATCTTAACCTGCTTCTTATTGCTGGTTTTGTAACCATAATCATAATAATTCCACCCATTTTCACACCTGCAACACCTCTCCAACCTCTCCTTCATCTTCACCTGCTCGATCTTCTCTCTCAGAACGCTCATGTTCGCGTCAACAACGTCACGATTCCCTCTCCATATTCTCTCTACAAATTAATTATATATGCCAACAAATTAATATCAGTGAACAACAATTGAAGTATTGATCAAATGAAGCGAGAAGGTGGAATGTGTGCACTTACCATCGTCTCTATTGTTATAAGCGCAAGCTCGTATTTTAAAAGAGGCTCGAGTATTGTGCTTAAGAGACGGGTTGATCAGTATTGCAGCAAAACAAGAGGAAAGAGAGGAAGCCATAAACGATGCTTTAAATTTTGCTGTCAAATTTCTGGGTATGTCGGTCATAGGGTTATGGTTTATACATATATAGTACAAAGCTGGGTTTAATTATGGATTAAGAATAATGTTTTTTTTATATTAAACAATGGTGTATAAACGTGTGAAGCAGCTAAACAAACGCGGTCAACATTTTTGCATAAATATACAAAATATAAATCTACAGACAATAACAAATATATATATACAGTTTTGTCTATTAAGACCACCCTGGAGTCAACTCATTTTAAAAAATATGATTCACACACAAATTCCAAATTAAGCAATCTTTTCATTGTGCTTTTAACAAAATATTTTTGTCTCAAATCAAATGAATGTTGACCTTTTCTTTTAAGTTAGCTGTATATGTATGAATAAATACAAATACCTTAGCTAGTACGAGAGGAAATGTAATATTCAAGCACCATATACATAGTATGATTCCAAATAGCCATAAGTTTCTCAACAAGGCACTTGTGTGTGTGTATACATATATGTATATATATGAAATTATTGAGTCAAACACTCATATGTTTAAAATGTTAATTAGAACAAAGGTTATTGGCTGGACGATAGTTGTTCTCAATCATAACGGAGGGCCCAAGTTTGAATCTCCTCAAAGACGTGAGGTGTGTTTTCATGGATGATTAAAAATATTTATATAAAAAATGTTAATTAGACCCCAAAATGCACGAGTACGTGAGTGTATCTAGTGTGATAATTCACATATCAACCATCACATAGATTGTTAGATGGCATCTTATCACAACATTTGTCATCAACTAACAATATAGTAGTTTTAATGACATCATTTTAGTCTCCTAAGGAATGGCGCAATGATCAAAACACACATCTCGATGTGGGAGGTCGTGGATTCAAATCTCATTGCATCAGGTGGGATTTTGGCTTAAAAGGGGAGAGCTACCCCATGTTGTGTAACCCAACATTAAAAACAAAATGACATCATTTTACTAGGATGATACTTGACTACCACTTCATGTGAATAACTAGATGATCTCAAATTTGATGATAAGACTCAACTTGTTACCCTTGAAAACCACTTGAAACTTATAACCATGAGGTAATTCTCAGGCAGATCTTCTAGTGTAATAATTTACGTACTAACATACTATTCTCAACAACATAGCTATTAACCTTTACTATAATGATATTTGACTAAAAACCATTCAAGGATAATCGTATTAATTCTAAGGTCGTCTAGTCACTAAACATTCACAATACACACGTATCAATGGAAAGGTGAAAAGACGACAATGTCTTTTAACAACATAAACATGGTACTTTATACAATCATTAAAATAACTAGATATTAGGGCATTTCACAACAGATTATCTCTCATTATTTGTTTGTAAGAGCTAAATCTTTTGATATACCAGTGAAAGCATTTCTTTAAGTCAGATCTCAAAAAAGCCAACACTTGCAATTTGATACCAAGACATGAGACACTAGAGAAACTTTGTAACACTGGAAGTTATATTTCATGTCAGTTTCAAATACATAAAAAAAAAAAATTCTTCCTTTGGCATCTTCCATTTTATTACCAGAATCAGTAGGAAATTACTCATTACCTAGGAGGTATCAGTATCAGAATAACAATCAGCAATGCATACAACAAACATTGACCGTACAGGAGCAACTCTCATTCATTGGAATTCATCTCCTCGGTTGGAGTACTTCCTCCTTCTGCATAAAGAAACTCGAGGGTTAGCTAGCTGAACACAACTATAATCTCATGGAGAAGCAAAAGATTTGACAACTAGCAAAAAAAGCTTCAGGAATTAGAACAAGCCATGTCAGTCACTAGTCATACGGTCATACCTTCACCTGATGGTGCGTATTGAGACTTGCGGTATCTTGTTTGCTGTTGTGTAGGCTAAAACAGAAAAGGTCAAAATGACAAGTCAGCGGCTTTTGAAAAAGGGATGTCAATAACATCAGAACTACTAAGTTTTGAGCCTGAAGAATGAATAATGAAGGACGCAAAGTCGCAAACCATAATCTAGTTAATGTAACTTATCTTTATTATCCACAGAGAACCCTATCAAGCATGCATGGGATAGAGACAAATAAACCACATTTTATGCACATACAGCATGCAAGAATCAGATACAGATGGCGGTTTATAACATCTTAGAATAGTACTTATTCTACTACAGTATTACCACTGCCCCCTGATTTTTTCAATATCCCAGATAACCCTTGGGCAAACAATTGGCATCATTCAACATTTTCTACTTGTTCATGTATTAGCTAATGTGAAGGAATGTGATGTGCATTTTTTACTTTGTCAAACTGCTAGTATGCACCGAGGAAGAAAGAAAGAATGGAGGATCTTCAACAAAATCAAACCTCGAAATAAGTACATAACTAACTCCTTCAAAATGGAAGGTCTTGTCATTTGTTAATGCTCATGTATCTGTTCAATGATTTTAGTTACCTAATTTATCATCATCTCATGACCTAAAGACCGAATGAAAAAACTAATTATCCATGCAAGAATACGACAATATTAACTAATTGTCCAAGTAAGCCTTGAGAAAATGAAGTCAAACTTAATTTTGGCAACTCATATAACTGGAACGTGCACAAGTGTGCTTTGATGGTCAATAGTTCTGTGACCTAAACTAATGGGCTACACACTGCAATGGAAATGATATTAGAGGCTATCCTGCCGAGTCTTGACGTTTGTTAATGCTCAATGTACCTGATCAATGCTTATAATGACTGAGTTTATCACTGTCACATGACATATGACCTTACATCGGTAGACTCATATGCTTCACTTTCAATCTCAATGCAGCGAATAGACTGTCTAGTGTGTGTGATAATAGGGAACATCACATGACAACAGCAAACAACAAACAAACCAAAAAAGAGAAATTTGCTGAACAGATGCCTTCACAACATATTGTATCCTAAAACTTGGATTTAGTTCTAAGAACATCATGCAAAACTGCTGTTTGTGGGAAAAACAGTCTTTATGATTAACTTAGAAGTAAAAGACAAGAAACCTACTAAAGCAAGCACAACTAAATTTCAAACAAAAATCAAGAAAATGAATCTAATACAAATACCTGCAGTTTGGGCCGAAGAGCTTCAAGTGGTCCTTTGGGCTTCCCAGCACCTTGCTGTTATCATCAAACAAATTGAAGGATATTAGGAATTATCTAATGCCTCCAATCATATTTTTCAAGGTCAACAAAATCAATAATTTTTTCCAAGAAAAAAATACAGAGAAAAAAACATATTACCTTTCCCAGGGCCCAATCAGCAGAATCAAAGTAAGCACGTTCATGGTCCTGCCATCAAGATATAACATAAAATTGAAACCTGCAGAAACTAGTATATATTTGGAATCTCTAACAATGGCTGTCAGTAAATTTAAAACAAGAAAATACCTTAGATATCAGTGGCGGCTTCCTGGGAACAATTCCCCCATATTTCTTCTTTATAACTGTCTCCTAATGGAAAGAAAAACTTACGTAAACCATGACTACTGAGAAAATTCCAAAATATCAAGAACCACTAAAACCAATGGTTTTCCAGCATGTGATAAAGGTTTCCAATAAATCAATCTGTAAAGAGTCCTAGATATAAAGTGAACCTCGTCTTTGGCTGACGGCATTGGTTTTTCAAGGTCAGCAGGGGCACTCCCTTCCACCTGCTCCGGCTCTTTGACTTCCTCCATGCCTGACATAATGATGTACTGTCAACCCTAGCTGAAACCACCAATTCACATGATATGTAAGCTTTCGAGTCAAGCATGATAACAAGATAATAGTATGACATTTATAGAGAACAAAATTCAAAGGAAAAATAATCACATGCTAAAGGCTTTATAGGATGATAACCTAACATTATTTATGGACATGTATTTCTGGTATAAAGATTAGTTTGGGAAACCACTGCATGATTTCAGTGAATCACCAACTCAAACACGGGACATGATTTAGGACGCGATTCGGACACAAGATGCATTATTTTAAATAAACATTGGACACAATTCATTAGAGCATGATAAATATTAATAAATTATACATAAAAATATTCTAAGCTGTATCTATAATTGTTGTAGACTAAGAATGTTCGTAAGTCAGAAGCAAACAACTTATGAATAGGCTGATCAATATGATCAAATTGAATAGGCCCAAGATGAAAATTTTCAAATTAAAAAGGGTCATTATTGTGGTCTATCAATACACTTCAACCACACTTTAACATTAATAAATAGGATTTGAGGTCAAACTATTGTATCAACAAGCCAATCTGCACCTTTTCTCTTTGAGCTGCAACCCTTCAAATGGTTCTGCCATTTTCTACGACAGAAAATACAGATCAACCAACTCCACTCCTCATGGAGTCAGCGACTCACCAGTCCTACACTTCCCCAGCCACAAAAGATTCTAGACGAAAAACTTTCTCTCTTCCCCGTACTTTCATCCCTTCATTCTTCTCCATCACAAGCTAGCAGTGCCCCCCTTTTTTGTAGATGACAATTTCATAGGTCTTTTACACTTAATTGATAGATATGAGGCAAAATCAGTTTATCCACACACCATATACCATCTTTAGCACAAACTGTGAAATTGTATTAGCAGCAGCAAACAAGAACACCTATCAATTAAGTGTAAAAGACCTATGAAATTGTTGAATCACCAATCCATGTGTCAACTAGCTAGTGTTATGCAACACTCATCACATCTAAATAACACTCTAGATCATAGTAGATTGGTTCGATTTGAGTGATCAGACAAACAAATCAAACAGAGAGACAAACAAAAGTGTCTCATTTAACACACCAAGACCAACAAACAGATTGAGATTAACCCTGAATAGAGTGACAATCAAATAAGCTCACAGCAACCAAATATAGTTTCGATTGTTAGAACAAACAAAAAGCCAGAAAAGATTAGAGGCGAGATAGAGAGGAAGTTACCAGAGAGAGATCAGAAAATGGTGGATGGAAGATGGAACTGAAGATCCAAGCGACAGACAGTCTGAGATTGAGAGAGTGAGATCCGGGAATAATGGGTTGCTCCAGCCCCTGACCCAAAAGGAGAATATGGTCAAGCCCAAGATAAACCGACCCGACAATTAAATACTTGTAGCCTGATCACATGCTGTTAAAAAAAGTCCTATAGGTCATACCACTTTCACTTTTCACGACTTGTCACGCAGTTAACTTTTACGAAAATTAACTACGTGCACCGTTCGTGACTTCATAAAATTTGAAAACGTCAATTTTACATTTCTTCATAACAAATTGAAGATAGCTTCCACGAAAAATTTAAAATTTCACTAGAAACTTTTAAATCTCCGTTGGAATTTGTATAATATTATGGGATTATGTATGTTATTTAATTTTTCTCTTTAAACTATTATTTAATTTTGATTGAACTAACCAAGGTATGTTAGACCAAACGATTAAAACAATATGAGGCGGAATTTGGGTTAAAGAGAGAGCTCCACCCAGTTGTGAATATAAAAAAAAAACTGACAATTGATCAAAGTAAATATACTATTGAATAAAAAAAACTATCAATTGAAAGTTAAAACCACCTTTAAGGCATGTGAGGTCACATAGTAAAACTAGTTAAGAAATGACCGAAGAAGTCATGTCTTAGTTTGGTAGACTGTCTTTGAGGTTCAAAATAATTCGTGCTACAAACGGTTATCAAGTATGTGATGAAACTCTAGAGTGAGTTCCATCTTATTAGTAAGTTTCCGGATTCCACCGCGCATAATTGCCTCCAAGCTCCATCCTTGAGCTCAAACATGATGATTGATGACTCCATCACCACCTCAACATGACGCTATCACCACATTACTATGAGCATGACACCATCATGCTCCACCATAACATCATCATTTACCAATCACATAATATAACATTGTTTTTTCTACAAACTTTATGGGAATAAATACTTGTCTCCTAAAGGTAAGTTTTTTTTTTCATTTCACGAATTCATCCACTGTATTTTTACTCTTAATCATCTAAATTTTTCTTCCCAACATATACTTAGTAGAACTTTTTTTCATCATGGTTTAAACACTTATTTACACGTTTGAGGAGAACGATAGAACACACACATTTTACGTTTTAGCTAACGTTATGCTCTTTTTCATGGTCTGCAAAATTAAATTCACTTCGGAAAGTCCATTTAATATGTCATGAAACTACAATTTGTTGGAAATCTAAAGTCACAATCAATATGTCCATTTGTATAATTGAGTTAACAATTTCCATTGGCTGTTGTGTAATGAAACGCTCTTATGGTAACATATAGTACATTTCTCGAAACCCACCTATAAACTTTGCCTGCGGTAACTGTCCCCACACACCTCGTCCCTGAATTATTGTGTATACCAATCTATAGCTGTGCTGCATTTGCAGTGCAACTACAGAACTCGAATCCAACGACGCGGAAGCTCATGATTTTCTTCGTCCGAGGTTTCACCGGGCTCCTGTCAACATCTCCGACGTCGTCGCATAGCTGTGAATGCTTTAAACATGAAACATACCGGCAACAGAATCCCAATGGTCTTCACCATCAATAACTGCAACAACAATATCATTGATATTTACAAAAAAAAAAAAAACCCATTTATTTTACAAACAAACTAATAGCTCACCGTGAACAATGTCAATGAGTAATCACCATTTCCACTAATCAAGATTGGTAATGCGTGGCGCAGAACAAGAAGAACTGTAAACTGCAAATTAAACTAGCAAATATATAATTCAGGAACATGAATCTAACACAAATCAATACACAGAGACATAGACATTACAATAGTAGCAACTGTACGACAGCATATCATGCTCGTTAAAGACGGAGCCGGAAACTCAAAATCGTCATCTCTGATAAATGGATCATTACGAGTACTCGAAATCTCCCAATTGTTAATTACTCGCCCTGCACTGTAATGAAACCGAGGAGGCGGTGCTCGATAATCTGGCTTGAATTGCTGAAACAACCTTGAAATGCATTAGAAGGCTACAATCAAATTAACAACCATCTACGGGACAAGTGGCTTGAAGCGCTTGACTCTATTAAAGTCTGGTTTGAACTTCGGTTGTTACATTGGCTGATAATAAAAAAAAAAATAGCTTGTCTGCTGTAAAATTGATAAAAAAAGAAGTGGACCTGACGGCATATTTCACAGATAATGTCACCCTTTTCATTGCACCACCTCTGCACACATTTGCGGTGAGCATACTGCAATAAATTAACAATTAAAACACAACACGATATGTTATGATATGATATAAAGAGTGAAATTAATGGTTGCATGTCACCGCAAGAGAAACTGCGATCAGCTACGAATAAATCAGCTACGTCAGTCACAGGACAAATAAGAAAAGTCTGTAGCTGACCATCAGCTACGACCCTAACAGTTATGGACCGGTCCTGTAGCTGATTCAATCAGCTACAAATTTTGGTCAATCAGCTACGGACGTTGGTCAATACGCTACAGATTTTCCATAGCTGATGATTGTTTTTCTTGTGGCGATACCAGAGCAGACCAAAACAGACCTTCAAGGTGCCAGAGCAAGAACATGGAGACTCCATCTTTGAGTCTTCGTCTTCGTCGTGGCAGATCCTGCACGCTACCGTTTTTTTGGGGATTAAGTTAATGGCAATGTCCATCCTGAGGTTGGCAAAATCAGTGATTTTATTGCTTGCTGAGGCTGTCGTTTGTTGCAGGCTAATTTTGGTAGCTATGGCAGCAGCTTGGGTGAGCAGCCCATCCACCAAGAGTACCAAATCACCATCCATATCTTCAGATGATACCATTATAAGAGAATCAGAGTAATTAATCTAACAAAAAGTCTATACATAAAACATGAAATCCAAGTCAAACAATTAATGAAGGGTTTTCTTCTACCTACTTCAGCGCAAGTCTCTGCCAAGCGGTTAAGGTGTTTTAGATCTTGATTTTCGAGGTTTCAGGTTCGAGCCTCTCAACAGGTGTTGAATGGGATAAAAAGACGAGACGTACAACAAGGTTGAAAATGGGGAAGAGCAAATAGCTAGCTAGCTTTAATTTGAAGCCTTGTGTATATAGAAGAGCCACTTATATATATATGCATGAAATTAAGGTGATGCATGAAGAATGGGAATTGGATGAGTTCTGCAAGAGAAGAAAGCAACAATGAGATGGTTTTGTTGGGTGGGTGGTGAAAGGAAGCAAGAGATGGAGTGTGGTAGGTGGGCAGGTTAAGTGACCTCCCCAAATACACACTTTCAAAACTATGAGATTCCAATTATGTATGCCAATAAGATCAATGAACTCCATGCATCATTCCTACCAATTACTTACTTTCAAAGCCAAAATAAATCATTTATTAGTCATGCAAGAATATAATTGATACTTCATTCATAATTAATTTCCTCAAAATATACATTCTATATAAACAATTTATTATTATTATTATTATTATTATTATTTGTTCAAATTGAACGATAAAAAGTCAAGTCTAACAAAAATACCGAAGACATAACTAATTTGTGAGCCACTCGATTCGCAGACCAACCTGAAAATAGAAAATTTTGATGAGACACAATGACTAATGCATCATGAATTATCAAACTAACACAATAGATTTCTCCCCATCAACTTGAATAATCAAATTGAAGGCACTAAAATCCTCCCCTTTAGCAAGAATTACATTAAGAATTGACAACGATTGCATTTGAAGTTTAAGCCGACCATGTGGAGTGCTCTGTCAACCGCCTCTCCATCTTGTATGTCATCTGTTTCGACAGCAAACTCGAAGTCTGATCCGATGACTTTGACTAGATCACTACCTTCTCTTCTTCTGAAATCGCCTCATGTTGCCTCGAACACCAACCAAAATGCATACCGCGAATCTATGCCGCAAATATGCAAACTTAACAAAACTCTAAGTTGCTATCTAAGAAAGACCCACTATCAGAACAAGAAAAACCACAATTTTTTATATGCAAATCCAAGAGACTGTTGTCGCTCTGAAATTAAAAACAGTTGTAACCGAAGAAGAACCCTATTTGACTCTCAAACAACAAGAAAAAAAAAAAGGCGACTAGCACTCTGTTTTATTTTATTTTTGAAGAATTTTGGGTGTCTATTTTTTTAGAATAATAACGCATATACTATTATATCATGCTCAAATGCAATGTTACAACCAGAAAACCTAGAGCAATACTATCTAGACCATATATAGAAGTAGAAACCCGAATATACCTACAAGCTACTACATCGTTGATCCCAAACCCAAGAAGAATCAAATGTTATAAAAAATACGACCTACAAATAACCTGAATAAAAAATTCCAGAAATCAATCCTGAAATAGCAAACCATACCATGGCACCTCGGATCATAACATGAGACTTGACATGACTAATTCAACAACACATACCAAGCCCTTATACGAAACTTTTGTAAACACCAAACCCTGCTTCAGGGACCATTCTCGAGCCCCTTCCCGATAGAGCTGCAAAAAGGGTAACGGGTTGGGTATGGGTCAGTTATTCGGTGGGTACGGGTAGTAACACAACTACCCTAACTCAACCCGCATGTTCACGGGTTGGTCACGGATTGGGCGGGTTGGGTGCAGGTCTCCCTAATAATTAAAAAAAACTGTAGCAATGTATGTAGCATTTCATCTCCATGTTTCTGACTTTCTGTTTATATGCTTACTGCTACCATATGAAAACAACATTGGTATTGAAATAATATAAAAAACAAAAAAAAAACTGTAGCAATGAACATGACAGTTAATTGAGTCGATTTTATAATAATAAAAAAACAGTAATAATTTAACAGTTAGTTAAAAAATGAAATCCTAATAGTACATATACATGAGAGCTAGAACTT
>JAYMTA010005877.1:0-10949 GCA_036897625.1 Pelargonium cotyledonis | reverse complement strand
CGCCACACGTCCCAAATTGGCAGTTTCATATGTTGGCCTGTGCAAATTTTATACGTGACTTGTTCTCATCGAGTTAGACTAGTCTACTGATCAAGATATTGATATATTGTTTCAATTGGTCTAACTGGTAAAATTGCCTAGAAATGTGACAATCGAGCGGTTTGAGAAAATTAAATTTTGGTCTATAAAATTTGAATTTAACCATTCCAAATTGTTAAAAGTTTGGTCCAATTACTAAACCTATATCGACCCGGTCACTGGTTAACCGGTTGGGCCGTACTTGATTTGGATAATTAAATCTCCCCAACCCAGCTACAAGGCCCAATAAAAAGCCCATTTAATTTATCTGGTTCATTACCAGATATAACCGCAGACCAACAATTTATTACCGTCAATATCCCTTATCAAATAGCCACCTGCAACATTCAAAACTAGTCATCGTGTTGTGAAGACGAAGAAACGAGAAGCTCTCAAATACATGAACCAGAACCGCAACTGAGACTTGCTCTCAAGCACCAACCATGTCGCGAACACTTCATCTTATCTCCAAAAGCGTTCCTGGTAATTTCCTTTTTCTCATTTCTGCTCTGAATTTTCTGTGGTTGCGGTGTGTTTGGTTTCCCGGAAACTCTCTGGGAAAACAGAGGTGGAAGCTAGTTTCTGACGGGACTGTAGCAGGAATGGGTTTATTTAGATGATTTTTTTTTTCATTTACTAGATATGTACCTGAATTTCTCAGCTGCCAAATGAAGTGTTAGGGTTTATCTGTTTTTGGACTATGGTTTTGATGGTCTATGTTGTTGTTTTGTCTGGTTTAGTGAAATGGGTAATGAAGTTTTGATTGAATATTTTGTGGGTTCTTGAATTTATGTTGAAAGATTATTACTTGTAAAATGAATTTGGCTTTGGGCTATTAGTTGTAAATAATCTATTTTCTGTGGTTGTGGTGTGTTTGGTTTCCTGGAGGAAAAGGAGATGAAAGCTAGTTTCTGATGTGACTGTAGCAGGAATGGGTTTATTTAGATGACTTCTTTTTTTTAGTTGCTAGATATGTGCTTGAATTTCTCAGCTGCCAAATGGACTAGTAGCTGTAAATTCCTGGACTTAAGCTTGCATGTATTTGTAAAAATATATGTTTTTTGTTTGTTTGTTTGGCTTGTTTGTGTGTGTGTGTGGATTTGTTATTAAATGGTTGTTAAAGTTTGAGGTGTTTGCAATGGCTATTGGAACCCATGAAAGGGGTGGTAGTGGAGGTGGAGGCAGTGATGATGACATTGGTAGTGATTTGGGTGTAGCGTCAGTAAATGAGAAGTGCCGATGGTTTGAAGTCGGACATGGTATCAAAGAGTAGCACAGGCTAGGATTTTTCATTTTGGAGTTCTATTCGACTAATAGAGATGAGTTGGGTTAGATATGTGGGTGCATACATTAGGTAGCATTAGCTGAGCAGGCAAATAGTAATAACTAATAGGAGTTCTTGCTTTCCTCTGATATTACGGTGTCAAATTTTTCTCTGACTGGTAAGGCCAAATGTCCTAGTCCTAAGGCCTAGGAAGGAGAGATTGGTGCGAGTCAAGAATTAGAACTTTACATTAGAGAACGGCTTCTATTACCCTATCAACTATACCTTGTGAGTCGCATGTAAATAGCCTGTGTTTAAAGATTAAAGTTTTTATACTAAAGTGAAATTATTATTTTGAAAGTTAAATTCAACACATTATGATATTGATTTCATTCATGCGACCTGGTCCTAATTGTCTTTCAGGGTATGGACCTCCAGATGGGAGATGTCTCCCTTGCTCGGGAGTTTCTGGAAGAGCAGTCACTGCATCTCCTTGCTTGTCTCGTTGTGACCTCAGAATACGATCTCAGTTAAAGATCAGCACATTTGCGTGTGCTTCAAAAAGAGCATATTTTGTGTGCAAAGCAAGTTCTAGTGGGAATAGGAGAAACTCAGACTTCTCAAGGCAAAACAACCGCGAGTTCACCCGAAGAAGGAACAGGCAAAATGAAGAGAGAGACAGCTTTGAGAACGGTGAAGAATCCGAGCCGTTATCTTCTAAAAGTGGGTCGTTCCTCTCCACGTCCAATACCCCAAGTTACCAACCCAATGCAACCCCAGGACCGAAAGAGAAGGAGATCATTGAGTTGTTCAGGAAAATCCAGGTGCAGCTTCGAGAAAGAGCTGCCAACAAAGAGGAAAAGAAGATTGAAGCCCCAAAAGAACAGGCTAAAGAAAGCGATGTTAGTTCCCTCCTTCAGGTTCTAAAGAAGCACCCGTTAGAGCAAGTCAAGAGAAGCAAGGGTCGGAGAGATATCATGGATAAGGCAGCACAGAATGGAGCAACCACTAATGGGATGCTCCATAATTCTAATAGCACTGGGAGGGACAAGACTCAGGCGTCTTATGCCACTTCATTCAGGCCTCCATCCAAATTTGTGCGTAGATCTCCAGTCCCGCTAGATAAATCTAATTCTGATAGAACATCAAGTGACACAAGGAAGAAGAATGAGCCTGAAGAAGAACCTGACATGGACTCGGACTTGGAGTTCAATTCTGGTGGAGAAGATACTATCAAATCGGTGTTATCTTGGGCTTCAAGTAAGGCGAGAAAGAAGAAACCTGAGGTTGATATATTAGGGGAGATTGATGAAGAATCAGACATGGACTCAGACTTGGAGTCTGACTCCGAGTTTGAGCCTGAGCATGAAACTGAACCGACCTTTCCAGATGTGGATGTTTATGGTGAAATTTCCGAAGTTGTGAATGCAGCTTACACTGAGGGTGGAAGCAAAGTGGAGGTGGTGGATGAACACGAAGAATTGAAAGGTATGAAGTTGCCAGAACTCAGAGCACTCGCAAAGACACGTGGGCTGAAAAAGATTTCAAAATTGAAGAAACGGGAGCTCATCGAGTTGTTGAGTAAGGGTTCCGACTAAACAGAAATCATCAAAATGCAAAAGAAGTAGAAACAAGAGATCACATTAGCATTCATTTGTGAGATCTTTTGGGAAATTCTCTTTTCTTGCTATCATTTTTGATTAAGATGTTTTTTTAGGATGTGGACTAGATGTAATGGATTGTTGCAGAGTTTCTCTGCTTCAGGTTAAGCTTTTCAAATATTTCATGTCCTCTCTTTTATTGAAGCATTGCTGATTTGATTTATAAAAGACATGCATGAATACATAAAAAAGACTCACAAAAACACCCAAAACAGAATTCAATCTATATTTAAAATTAATATTTTGTGCCACAAGATGAGTAAAAAGTTGAGATGTCTCCAATTTTCATTCATGAACTTTCAATTTTATACATTTAGGATTAGTGCATTAACACGGTTAAAATTCTCGGTTATAGAATGTTAATGCAGTGTCATGTGATATGACAATTTTGAAAAAATATAATAAAACATGCCATCAATTTTTTAAAATAAAATTTCAGTTGTATTAATGCTAACCAAATCATAATCCTAGATTGTTAAATACTATTTTATATAGATAGACCATGAAAATTATTTTTCTAGTGACCCTCAAAACTAAAATTCCTAAGAATAGAAATTATTTCCCCAATCATTGGTTGGTTGGTCCAGTGGTGCAAGGGGCTGGACTTTGGTAGGGCGGACCACGGTTCGATCCTCCACAGCCGTGATTGGGAGGAACGTAAAATCTTAACCCCGGGATCAGCTCCGAATGAGATTAGTTTGAGTGTGGTAAAACGACTTAAAGATGTCAATCGCCAATGGTGCGGGCCCTCTCAAGAAACGGGCCTTCTTAGGAAAACCATGATTCAACCAAAAAAAATTTATTTATTGAAAAACATAACATCTACCCCAATTTATATCACTTTTTACCATATATGCCACCATATTTTCTGTAATTTACCAAATAAATTTTCATCATCTCCAAAACTCTGAAATATTTTGCTAGAACCTTCGTCTCGGAAGCGAACACTGCCCCAATTACCATCCTAAAAATCAAACCATTTTTCGAGTCCAAACCCAATTCTTGAAATTTTCTCCTCGTTCTTTGGAATTAAAATTAAAACCTAATAACTGGGTTTTGGTTTTTAGGTATTTTTGTTGCTGTTGTCGTTTGCTTTAAGAGGATGGGTCAAAGTCTTGATACAATGAACCCACAGAAACAGTCCAAAGGTGAGTTGCTCTACGAGCTTATCATCCCTGGAAATGTGGAAGCCATTAAAGCTCTGTGCAGGGAAGGTGCAACCCTTGAGGTACAGCTTTTTCCACTGTTTTGTTTTTCAATATCATTACATTTCTGGATTGTGGGTTTGTTTGATGAATTGTACCAGCTTAAATCACATATTTGATGCTTAAAGCTCAAGTCTTTTGCTATGAAATTCACAAAATTTAGCTTTTCCACTTCTTCTTCTTTTTCTAATAGCATTGCATTTCTGGATTGTGGATTTGTTTGATTAATTGTACCAGCTTGAATCACATCTGTGCTTAAAGTTCAAGTCTTTTGCTAGGATATTCACAGAATTTATGCCCCAATTGTGCAAAATGGAGAAGATTAGTACACTGGAGAAAAAAGAATGAGCTAGTATTCAGTTGGTAGAACAAGTTGTTGTGTTGTGTGTGGGTTTTATTATACTAATTTAGTATGTAATATGGTGATAATTATAGTCAATTTCATGCATGGAAAAAGATAATTTTACCTAAATTGATTAAAACCATCAAAGCATCTATATGACTATATTATCTGTTGCATTTTAGGAAATTTTACACAATAAGGCATGAGTATACCCGGAAATGCGGGCCTAAAAGGACCAAGCTAAAAAATGCACGTGTTTTTATTGGGCAACTTTTTGTCTGTTTTAGTGTGTCCACTTTAGTTGTTTTGTTTAGGGCCGATAAATAGTGAAAAGTACAAACGCGTGAATGCTCTGGTCCGACCTGTGGCCCGAATCACCATGTAGGCATGAGTAGTACAAAATTCTCAAGTTACCCTTCATGGAAGAAGCAGTTTTCAATGACACTGTTGAGGAATGTATTTTTGTTTTTCCTTGTCATAAAACCCAATAGCCTTGTTACTTCAGTTAAAATGCTAGTTGGTTGATAATTTGGTTGTAGTGCCTTTTTTATTTGCTATAACGGGTGCCTCTATGTGGGAACAAGTGGTCATTGCTGATGTATTTCCGTGCAGTGGATTGATCGAGAAGGAAAGACTCCCCTCATTGCAGCATGCATGAGTTCAGAACGATATGAAGTTGCTAAAGCACTGATTGAATTGGGTGCTAATATTAATGCTTACCAGCCTGGTAAGTTTCTGAAAGCTACATATTATACACTGCAGATAATTTATGTGCTTCTAATCCATTTATTATGCCGTGAAAGTCATACGTTATGTTTTCCAAAGCATTGGACGTAAATTTTATTTCATGGTATCGTTACTAGCCATAGTGATACAAACAACTGATCCATTTTGACCTCTAATTTCTAGGGCGCCAAGGAGGTACTCCTTTACATCATGCGGCAAAAAGAGGATTGGAACAGACCGTTAAGTTACTTCTCTCCTATGGAGGTATGTCTCGATTAGTACATATGGCTGTATAGTTCATTTCTGCTGGGCTGGTTTAAGTGAACTTACTGTAATTTGTTTGTACTATTTATGATGAGTCTGTTTTTGTTTTCTTGTTCTACTGTTTCAGCAAATGCTTTAGTGAGAAATGATGATTGCCAAACTCCACTTGATGTTGCTAGAATAAAGGCGTTTACCAATGTTGTGCGAATAATTGAGGTATATATTACCAATTTGTATATAGTAGTTCATTTGAATGCTCTAGGTTTAATGGATCATTGTTCTGTGGTCCAATTTTGATATTCATTTTGTAATTTTTCAGAATCATATTTGCCATTTCTCTGGCTGGCTGCGGGAATTATATGGTCCCGGTTTCCTTGAAGCATTAGCACCTCAATTATTATCAAGAAAAATGTTTGTGCCAAATCCATGTTATTTATTTTCAATCTCTTGATACTTTAAGTTTTTACTTGCATCTATACGACTACCAGTGTTGCTGCAGAACTAAAATGTAACTGATTCAAAATACTTAATAGGTGCAAAGTTCAGTTTTATTTTTCTGTTATAGGTCATCTTAAGTATTTTATCTATCACTATGTTTTATATTCTTTACAAAACATTATATATACATGTGCTTATCAAAGGCATCATTTGCAGTTGGGTTGTTGTCCTACCTCGTGGTTCCTATAATCCGATGAAGCCTCTCAAATTAGAGCTTCTAATATACGCTACTCCTCAGGTAAAATAGAGCTTGGTCAAATTTTATCAAGCTTTAACAGTGCTATTTGCATGTACATCTTTCAATATGTGCTTTTGATCTATTTACAGGATGCTCAGCCACGTACAGTTATCACTCTTTGGAAGGCTAAAATTGAAGAACCCAAATTTCGCCAGTCAGATACTGCTCTAGTGATATTTGACCAGTCAACCAGTAAGTTACTAAGTTGTTATGGTTGTGACTATTATGTCAAAATGTGCTAACAGTCAGTCTGCCAATTTTTGGAATCACTTGTCTTCCTTGCTTTATTAATATCTCGTGGCGTGTGGATCTTTTAACTGTAACATGTTCTCGTGGGAAAGGGGGTTGGTTTGTTATTGGAATGTGGTTTCGGTGTTTATATGACACTTAAGTTGTCAGTTTCTATGAGGAAAGTCTTCGGCAATGGTGGTATTTGGGACAATGTCATGGTCCTCAATACTTGGCAGTTGGAACTAGTCTCATTGTTGCCTTTTGAATATCGTCCTTGTTTATGTCTTCTTGAAGCTTCATTACATCATGAACTCTTTTTATTTTTTTTTCTTTTTTGAAATAAACAACCACCAAGATAGAATATAAAATTGTAAACGTATTGACTTCATGGTACTAAAGTAAATCTTGGCTATATACTCTATAATCTTGACTATTCATAATCTCTGATATAAAAATAGCATCGCCACATTGCTTGTATTGGTTTACTAACTTTTTTTTCTTTGAGAACCATTTTGACTTATGTTTCATTTGTTTTTGTTGAGATTTTGCTCAATGAATGGCTAGAGACTCTTGCACTGAGATATTTGGTGAACAGAGTTGCGAACTTGGAACTTGGAAGTTCAGTGCTTAGCCAATGGGCATACCTCATCTTCATTACCTTCTTTTTCCTCCTGATTATAGTCATCTATTTGTTAATTTAAAAATGAATAAAGCTACACCTATGTTATAGTAATTTGATGAGACTCTTGTAAAACCACTGATTTGTTTGAGGCATATATCTTGAACGAACATTATAATTTCGAAGGCTAATATATGAACAAAGAAAAATGTGTTCTGTTGAGTTTCTTGTAAACTTTTGGTGCCTTTGTTTTCGTACTATAGTCATTTCGTGTTGCACTTTCACTATATCACTTCTTTGATCATATGGTTCTTTGTTTTTACCAGAAACACGATACAAGCTTGCTTCAGCCAATGAAGCTGACAAACATCAATTACAGATATTTTATAATGCATGCAGAGGAGTACCTCAGGTGAAGTACCGGCCTATTATAATCTTTTAGGCTTGTATTGTTTTAGTTAGAACTAGAATATGTGGTTCACAATCAGAGCTGGCAATTTGGACCCATGAGCACCTAAAATCCGAGAATTTTTGCGGGTTCAGGTCTCATAAAATAGACCCAATTAATTTTTAGGTTGGGTTTACCATGGGAAAAGTGCAGATTAGGATGGGCAATCTGCATGAACCCACACCTCTTGTGGGTCGGGGTCAGGCTAGGTCTTCTCAAAAACCCGACCCAAATTGACAGCTCTGTTCACGACGTTTAACAGTAGGTTTCAGAGATTAGTCCTGGACTAGTTTTTTTAGTTAGTCTAATTTTCCCAACAAAATATTAGACCCAGCTGTTTATCTATTATTTCAGGTTATGCCACCACAAGTAATTCATAATACCCAAAACTCAGTTCCCACATCTGCACCCGAAATTGCTGCTGAAGCTGTAGAACTAGCGATGGCACTAAATGCCTCCATTCAGTCTGCATTGGAGAATAGACCGCCACATCCTCCAAGGGCACTCCAGAGCTCTGAAGCAGTAAACATGAATGGTTGGGGAAACACAACAGATGAAACCAGTCACAACGGGTGGGGCTCAGCTTCTGTACGCACGCAATCAGAGGCAATCAGCAGTGGATGGATAGATGAACCGGAAAAAGAAGACTACAACGGATGGGGTACGCCTAGTTCCGGGAAAGTTGGCAGTTCAACACAACACGTACATACCGAGCTAAGCAATGAAGTTACTGCATCCATTTCTTCATTTCCATCTGCTCCACCGATGCCTCAGGAGGTTCTTGATGATGGGCCAATTCACTATCCGTCCATTGATTTCAGCCCAGTGGAGTTGTCCACTCCAGCCATAGAGAATGAAGTTTCGGCAACAGGCAATGTAAAGGACGAAGATGGATCTTCGTCTTGTATAATATGTTGGGAAGCTCCTATACAAGGCGCCTGCATTCCTTGTGGTCACATGGCAGGTTGTATGTCTTGTTTGAATGAAATCAAAGCGAAAAAAGGGGCGTGCCCGGTTTGCCGAGCCAAGATTGAAAAGGTTATTAGGCTCTATGCTGTCTGATTTGTGCCTGAATGTGGATATATGGAGTTGGGATTGGCTTTAGAAGATTTCATATTTTTAATTTTCTTACATTGTTTTGATGATCATGAACAATAAATGGGATGTAATGAAATGTACCATACCACTGCCATTTATGTGATTTTGAGTATAGAATTTACAAAATGAATTGTGTACAAAGATGCACGAAGTATGTTTTGAATATGTGAAGTTGGGATTGGTTCATGAAATTGTTCTATAATTTGATCACAAGCTTGTTCTGTGCATTAGGTAGAGCTGCATATGAAGTGGATTAAAAGCCATTTTGATTATTTGTAATTAACTTGTAAAAATATAATTTATTAATACCTTATTGATTTACAACAATGTAGCCAAACAACTATCTACATATAGAAAGAAAAAAAAATCCTAAGAAAAATAACTATGAAATGAAATCTCCTAGCAGCCCATAAAAAAATCCTAAGAAAAATAACTATGAAATGAAATCTCCTAGCAGCCCATACTCTCTCTCACATCTTTATGTATGATCGCTTCCATATGCAAAAACCATGGGAACATCTGTTTACTGATATTGTAGTAAACTATATGTATCTGTAAATTTGTATGCTTAATTAGGCCCCTTTCTTAGTTTTCTTCAGTTCAACAATGGTTGGTCCATTTCCATTTCGCCGTCCTGATCCTCCATTTTGTGTCTGTCGTCGTCCTTTCCATGTTTCTTCACCAACCTCAGCTGCATCAGTAGTATCATCGTCCACCCAATCTTGATCTCTCACCATCATAGATTGATGATAGTAACGAATCGCCACGAACAACATGAACACTGCACAAAATCATTCAGAATAGCTGATTCAGTTTCACATGTTTGTTCGACGTGTCGGATATAGGAGATTTGACATGATCAAATGCAAGATGTGTCATTTGTTTTCGCTAACATGACATTGGTTCAATGTGACTGTTTGCGAAGAGCAAATTAGTAACACATTGCAAGATTTTTAAGTTTTCAGTCTCATTAAGCACATCAATGATAAATATATGATGGATTTAATTTTAATGAAAAGGGTGTTTTCGACTCTCACCAGCCCATATGCGAGCAACAATGGAAGAGAGATTCCAAACAAGAGTGAAGATGGCAAATGCAACTGCTTTCTTGTGGGTGCAGGACTCCCAAGCATCCCGAAACCGTTGAATCCAAAATTTACCTTTCATCATAATCACACAATAAAACAAATTTTAGTAGCTTATAGCCAAACATGAGACATTCCAACAAATGATTATAACACTTGCAAAATCTTAATCCAAAGTTGTTGGCCAGGACTGAAACAGACCAATCAACATTAAAATAAATTAGCAAAGAGTGATTATAAAGTGATGACAACTTTTAAAGAATTTGACGAGTCTTAGGCCACAACCCGAAAACCCTATAGGGTTGGGTTAGGGTTCGTCAACCCGACCCGACATTTTGCCATCTCTAGTGTACAGAGGACTGTCGTTTGACAGTCCCCACTTCAATAAACACAAAACCCAAATCAGTACAGACCATGCCATAATCTACCTATTTTTATTTATTTATTCTTTTATATCTAATTTCAATTATTGGGAGGACAATTTTATGAGACCCATTAATGGACATGACCATGAGACCCATCCATGACCCAAAAAAGAGCCGTTACATTGCATCAGACACTTTTTTTTTTTTTTTGATAATATTGCATCAGACACTTCTTAGCTTATTAACATGTCTTTCAATGCAAGAAGGGGTCCACAAAATAATTAGGTAAAAATATGTGGGCCCTGATCCATCAGCCCCATGGGCCCACCAACAGTAACTAGTCCACATGAATCCAGTAATACAGTAACAGTATCATGATTCATGACCCACAGCCATAATATGAACAGACAGACAAACAAAAAAACAAAGACAAGAGTTAATAAATTCAGAGAATTTTTTTACCATATGCAGTGAGCAGCGTGGAGTAGGAAGAGCAGACTTTTGGCACAGTGAAAACCCCAAAAAAGCCTGAGACACAAACAGAAACAGGAAGCGAGATGTGAGCACAACCATGCAAGCTAGCACTTGTCAATGCAATAGTGTGTATGAGAATGTTCAGTAAAGTATTTAAGTTTACATCTACCTAGTGCTCTGTTTGGTGGCCAGGAAAAACCCAGAAAATGTTGCTCAAAACCACTTGATGATGGGTTCATAACTTCATATCACATGCCCTATGATTCGGCATTAAAAATCGGTCAAAGGTTAAAGTCAAAATTGAAGACAGAAATTGGGAACTAGGGTTAGCAATTGGGAATTAGGGCTAGGG
>JAYMTA010005876.1:0-10949 GCA_036897625.1 Pelargonium cotyledonis | reverse complement strand
AAGAGTAAGTGAAAGAGATATAAAAGAAAAAAGTGCCAAAAATGACGTGGACTTTAATCCGACGTGTCACGCCTACGTAGCACAGTTGCTGAGGTGGAGGCAAGTAACCTGCCGTCAGTTGGACCAATTTCAAAAAATTGGAAAGTTTAAAGGGTAAAACTAATGAAAATCATAATTAAGAGTCAACTCCAAAATTGATTCAAGTCCAGAGAATCTGGAACCAAATAATCCTAAATTATTATTACAAAATATTGCATATTATTCAAGCCAATAATATATTAATATGCTTATTATGCTTAGCGAAAAGTTACTCATTTATTAATTTAGAACGAAACTTAACACTATCAAATTGAGTCACAATGGCTAAAACATCCCAAAAAAAAACAAGGCGATTGCACTAAAATCCTCCCAATCAACTTGAATAACCAAGCCAAAGCCAATGAAATCCCCTCTTCACTTGAAGAGCGAGAACAATTGAAAATGATTGAACACGAAATTTAAGACGGTTGTGTGAAAGTCGTTGTGGACCGCCCATCGCCACAGTCGGGTCTACAATCTGATTTGATAACAAACTCGAAAGCCGATCTGAGGGCTCCAATCGAACCACCATCTTCCAAGCCACTTTCTCATTTCCTACGACCGCCATAAATGTCCAATTTCCCTACACACACCAATCAAAAAAATTTACTGTGAATCTACTCCGCCAGTACACAAACCTAACCACCCCTTAACTTGCAATCATAAAAAGAGTTGTTAAACGTGAAATACTACAATTAGTTATCTGCAAACTTAAGAAACCGTCGCCACTCTGAGAATCAGGTTTAATCGTACGAAAGTCCTAACTGACTCTTAAAACGACATATGAAGAAGAAACCTTAAATGCATTTATAGTGTTATTTTTATGTGTTTCATATATAGTATAAAATGGTATATTAACATGTAGGATATCTGGATATGACACAATTCATTTCAAAATGTGGAAAATATAGGGTAGTTATTTGTAATGTTCACTATCTTAATCACGGTAGATTTTGCTGAAATTAACAATAATAACATATGGGGATGTAGCTCAGATGGTAGAGCGCTCGCTTAGCATGCGAGAGGTACGGGGATCGATACCCCGCATCTCCAGTTTCATTATTGATTTTGGTTTATGTTAGTGTTTTTTCCTATTTACAACATGACAATTTTATCTGGCAAATTCACTTCTCCAATGACCTGAATCTTTTGATATTGCTTCTTTCTATATATCAAACATAATAAATCATACCAACTTCCAGCAAAGATGTGAGAGGAACATTCAAAATTACATCAGGCTCACTACAATTTTTGCTCAAAAAAGCAAACACAAAATCTATTGTAAATTTCTTCAGAATTGATGATGATTTCTTTGCCTTTGCATTAGAATGCCCAAGGATATAAGCTACACCAGATTCCTTAGCTTTCAGTATCTGCTGAGACTCGTCTTTGAGAAGCGAAGTTTCCGAGGGGCCATTACCCGATTTCATCTCTCCAATGTCATATACAGACTGCACCCTGATCTCTTCATTGTTCCAGTTCATGCAATTGTTCTCTGTAGCATAAATGGCTTCAATATCCGAACTCTCAAGCCCTATAGATGATGATTCGTGTAAAGAACCTTTTTCTTCTGATTCTACGAACTGTATAATTCCTGAAACCAACCTATTCTCGAAGTTGTAATTTTCCTGTTGCAAATCCTTGTAACCGTACCTTACAATGCACCTGAACATACCATACTCCTTCGGGCCTACCCTACTGATTAGCAGCCGCTCCCTTTCTCTTACAAAAGGAACTTGAACAGATTTGACACAAACAAAAACTAGAACCTGATGGAAAGCGGGCAGGTTCGTCACAAAGTGTCCAAAAACTGCAGGAACCCCAGTCACCAGGTTAGAGTAAACAAGTCCAATGCCAGGGACCCTAACCATGCCAAGGCCGGGCCCAAAAGCCACCAACCTATTCATTGAAACCTTGCTCTCTACATCAAACTGATGTTTCTTGATTGTGCCATAGTTCCATGTGTACATTGTAGCCACAAAGATTAAGGACAGCACTACCGGGATCCATCCACCTTCCGGGACTTTGCAAACAGATGCTGAGATGTAAAGCAGTTCTATTGATCCGAAAAACACTAGAAATGCAATAGCACATATTATTTTCTGTTTCCACACTACGATCATCACCATTGTCATTAAACAAGTTGTCACAAACATAACAGTAGTAACAGCCAACCCTAAAAACCGAGCAAAAAAAATTCAAAATCAATTCATGTGAATGACCTAAAAAACTTCATCAGAGGATTAGAATCATACCATATGCATGGCCCAACTTATTAGTGTCCCTCAATCCGATTGTCACGCCTAAACAAAGGCACATCAGCATCCAATTGACCTCTGGAATGTATACCTGCCCGTATATTTTACTAGAAGTGTGAATTATTTTCACGCGGGGAAAGCAATTCAAGGCACAGCACTGGCTTATAATAGAAAAGGTAGCTGATATTACAGCTTGACTTCCAACCACTGCGGCTAAAGTGGCCACTATGAACACTGGCCAAAATACAGCTTCTGCACAATGATGTAATGGCATTAATAAAAAGCAGGGTAATGAATTATATCAATCATTTGGGTAACTTCTTGCCTGGTATGGCTTTATAGAAACTTCTTTGAATATCTTCATGGTGCTTGGAGAGAAATGCGGCCTCACCCATATATGCAAGAACCAAAGAGGGATATACGAGAAATGTGAAGGCCACCTGGAAGATGCATATTAAGTGTTATGATCTTAAGCAGGAACTTAACTGCATTACTCCATTTGATATCCTCATTGGGCAGTATATTAAATGTATTTTACCTTTATTGAAAGTGGAGAAAAGTGACCAACATCAGCAAACATTGTCTCCACACCTGAGACAGTATTTCAAGGGAATCTAGTTTTCCTCTAGCTCTGTCTAGCAGCAAGAAAACCACAATTGTGCTATTGGAAATGTGAAAGATGTACCTGTGATTGAAAGAACAACCCCACCTAATGACACCCATCCTTCAATGCCTGTGCTTCTTAGGAACTTCAACATATAAAACGGAGAAAGTGCGTGAAATATGTGGGGATTCCAGTGAAATATGTTGTATATCCCAATGCCACTGATGCATAGAAGCCATGTTGTGATAATTGGAGCAAACATGAAGGCTACTCGGTGTGTTCCATAATGCTGAATGGAGAAAAGCCCCACTAGAATGGCACACGATATAGTAACAACAAAATCTGGAAGAAACGAACTGAATACAAGTTTAGATAAAGCTGATGTGGTTAATATATCTGAAAAGAAGATTGAAAATGGACTTACTCTCATGAAGTTTGGTGAGTTTGCTTGTAACACCTGAAACTGCTGAAAGGACTGAAAAGCAAAACACATAAAAAAACAAGCTTGTTTCAGGCACCGCGAAACAGGCTATTTTAAAGTTAGAACGACTCACAAGTATAGCATAAATGATAGCGGACAAACATGTACAAATTTCAATGGACCTATAAATATACCCTGCAATACCTCTTTAAATTGTTAAACCAAGGAAATGAAGACGTTGAAACTACTTTTTTACTATCAAGTTTCCTGGTAGCACCTATAATGCAAATTTGATGAGATTATAGGGATTGAAAGCCAGGCGATAGACAGAGTATTGTCTTCAGCTTACAGTAAAAGATCAAACTAGTATATCATGCGGTCTCAAAATTCGCTTCCTTCTAATGTGGGATACTTTCAACATGCAGGCCTGTTCTGCATGTGGACCTAGAATTTGGGAAGCACCACAAACAGGTCATGCAAGCCCAAGACAAAACTAGCTCAAATATTATGTTACACTTTACTCCAACCTAAAAGTTTTAAGTTATTAAAGGGAGGGTCCAGCTAGTATCAAAGTGGTCTAACATGACGCACGTTTCAATGTGAGATACTACACTGAGTAAATTACACCATCTCAGGTGTGGGCAAGTGTTATTGGATCAAACTAGTCCTAAGCAGAAATAGATGTGCAACACATTTATGGTTTTCATTGATGAGTTGATAAAGATGACATTTAAAGCACCACATTTTACAGGAAGAACAGACTTATAGTGTTAACAGTCAGAAAATCAGTTTGGAAGATGCAGTGTGTGTTATTGCAAAAAGTAAAAAGGATCCAATGTCCATGTCTTGTGGAGCAAACTTGAAAATTGCTGGAAAATGAAAAATACAGACGAAATAACATATAACAGTAAAGCAATAAACAGTACTTGAAGGCTACACTACATCCAGCTACCTGATATCGCAGGAGTGATAACACCATCACCAATTGCCATACAGGTTCCTAGCAGAACAAAAACCAGCAATGCTTTACTAAATCTTGGGCGCTTCTCGAGAAAAGACTTCAGTGCAGAACTTTGCCACGTTTCTGCCGATCCATCTGTCTCATATGCAGACAAATTCTCATCTATAGCTTGTTGATTAGGTAGAATGCTAAGTTTTGCATGTCTGCAGAGAAGGGAGTACAACGCAAAAGTACCACCTGTACCATAAGCAAAAAGTTGACATCAACAAAACATTCTTCTAATTCCTTCTTCAAAACACTAACAGCAGTTTTCTATGCTGAGACAGTGGTTTACTGAGTGAACTGAAAATACCCTTTATAACATTGAAATGGAGTGCTATGTTGATAAAGCATTCACGAGCTTAATTTTGGCATCCCAGTTTAACAGTACAGTCCACATTCATAATTTTTAAGATAGTACAAACCATTTCTATATTGAACTGTTTTGCCTTCTCAGTAAAGTAACATGTGTGGCTCTCAGCTCATTCTTAGTGGTAAATGAAAGTATTCTTACAAAATAATGTTGAAAAGAAAAATGCTTATATGATTATGACATTAGCTCCTAAGCAATCTGTAAGAAGACAGAGAAAAATATATACCTTCACCATTGTCATTAGCTGACATTACAAAGAAAATGTATTTGAAGAGCGCAATAAGAGTAATTGTCCAGAAGATAAAAGAAAGCACCCCGTAAATCTCTTCATCATTCTCTTGGAGGCTCAACTTCCCGGAGAAGGTGGTCTTGTAAACATAGAGAGGGGATGTGCTGAGGTCACCATAAACCACCCCAAGACTTTGATAAGCCAATGTAAGCACTGTTGCTTTGGAGACCTTCAAGTTCTGACTCAAAACAACCCCAAATTCATTAGCAATGCATAATTAATAAAAGGAGAATTTGCAGAAAGCCTTCAGTGGGTAAATAGCTTTTTTTATAACAAATCATCAGCTTGTACTAAAAATTGAAGACAAGAGCTACTTGTTCTTTGTATCCACTAGGATCTACCAACCAATGTAACCCTCCTTCCACCAAAAATTACTACTCTGCATATCTTACATTCTTACTACCGAATTCATAAACAGAACCCAGATTTGAACCTAAAACACTTAACCCATTTAGGCACTTCATTCAAAAACACATTTTTACCAGAACCCATGAATTTGAACAGAAAATTCATTTCGACCCAGAAAAAACAACCGCCTGCCAAGACAATAACAGCTACTGTTTGATTCAGAGAGCAAGAAAAGAAGAAATTACCTGTGAATGTGGAGATACTCCTTGTTCTACAAAATCCGCAGATGGGTTCATAGCTTCTGAATCAGAGAGAGATCAGATTGATTGGAGTTGAAGAGAGAAAAGGCAGCTAATGAGAAATTGAGAATACAAAGAGAATGTGGGAAGAGAGTGAGCAGAGCAGTGAAGTGTGTGTATCCAAAGAAATAGCAAAATCTATTTAATGCTCTTTCAGATCTTTGCATAATTTTTCTGGCAATATCATTAATTTGCTTTTTTGTACTTTAATTCCAAATATGTAACATTCATGATTTTTCTGTCTGTATAAAAAGTTTTTTTTTATTAGTAGCAGTTTATGACAATTTAATGTTTAGTTTAGGATACATAAACATAACCATAGTTCTGATTTCCAAATATTTTACACAAAAAATTAAAATTTTATTTTTTTCTTAAAATTAAAATTATGCTTTTTCAGCTGTATCTAAAAAAAATTTAAAGCAACTTTTGATGCATATCATATCACTTGACAAATACAGTATAAGATGCCAATATTTGATGTAAACTTGTGCAAGAGGATTCAGAGCAGTCACCATCCCTTTCAGTCATCAGATCAGATCACAACTTTTGAAGGCTGGTAAGGGGTTGTGTCATGGAACTTACATTATGGAGCAATTCAATCATCTCTCTTCTAGTTCTATCAACCAACTAAGATATGTTCTTCCCAATAATCCAAACCTCATTTTCTCTTCCCTAAATTATTTGGCCACCAGCTTGAAGGATAGGCTAAAAAGGACTTGGTAGGTGGCAAAAGGATTGGTCGGGTAAGGGTTAATGACCCCTAACCCTAACCCTAACCCAATCCTATACACTGTTTCTTGTGGATATATCCGACCCAACCAACCGGTGCCGGCTGAAAAGTTCACACGATAATTCAATTACAGCCCCGAACCCACCAAAAAACGTACTGGATTTCGGACGCCTGCCAGATTGGGTCCGTTTTGCCAGCTCTTGGTCATGGCCTATGCCTAGCTCCGCCATGGGATCCAACCACAGCCGCACAATAATGGTATGAAATGGAGAGAGACATGATGATAATAATAATAATTAGGAGTTTTGGATTATAAGACCTATGATTAGCCACACTTGCTTGACCTTAACAACTAAATCTGTCAACCGTACAGGCCCTAGTAATTGACAGTACATTGCACTTGCACGGGGAGGGCATATTATGTCATAATCAAAGGATTGAATTGAAATCGCTCTTCAAAACAGTGAAAGCTATGGGTCCGTTTGGTGTGCTATCTGCATTAGGCATTTATGGCTCAATAATGCTGTCCTATCTGTCCATTTCAGAATTATTCAGTTTGGTTTCAGTCTTTTTGATTGGTGAATGCAACTTGAAGACTAGGGTTTTAGTGTCTGTCTGGTGAAATTGATTTTTTTAGTAATCAATTATACTTCAGTTCCTTGAAGTTTCATGGACAATTTATGGGCCTTAGTTTTTGTGCTTGGAGAAGATTTGTACTTGCCACTCATTTTAAGGTCACAGAGCATCTAACATTAGTATAAACAAGTCTAGTTATGAACAACACATTAACAATGAATCTATCCCAAATTGTCTCAACCACTATATTTCTAAGGAGTTAATCCACGCATGTACTGCTCATACGAGTATCTTGTATGTATGGCAGATGTCATGCACGTACTGAACAAGTTGTGCTCACACTCAACAGACGGCTAAGATAGCTTTAATCTGATACATGTAAAGTACATTACGGCACCTACTACCATTCCCAACAAATGGTCCCAATGTTCAAACTCCCCTTCTAGAGGGAGAGACCAGTCTTATCTCGGAGAGTCAGACATGAACAGCACACACTAGAGCAATAAAATTATACAATTATACTACGTGACGAAGATCAGCCATGAGGCATATAAATAATACACATTGTTTCAATGCGTAATAAAGGGCCATCAACCCACAATGGCTGTTGCTGTTTGGAAGCAAGAACCTTATTAAAGACTCAATTGCAATGTGCTCTGAAACATGTGGCCTAATAGAAGGTGAAAAAGATTGTCAAGTAGCACACTTCTGCTGATAAATTATAGATATGACAAATCCCAAAGTCTGCACAAATCAAGTAATTATATCCCAATTATAAAAAGTATTCTCTTTCTGCGCTGCACTCCCGTAACCATAATAATAATCAGTGACTTGCACCAAGTAAATAAATAGTATCAAAACCCCCTTACAGAACTCTCCAATCATATCCAAACTTTGACCAATGATGAAAGACTCAAAAGACCCAGACCACTCAAGCCGACCAATCCAACTCAATCAAGTTCACCGGCGTTAATATGCCAAACCATGGGGAGGAAAGGTCAAGATAGTATCAGCGGCTCACCAAGCAATAGACTAACAAAACCATTTTTAAGTTGAGGAAGCAGGCTCTGCATCTTTCTTTTCGGCAATTTCGTTTTCTAGATCAGCCTTCGTTTCCTTGTCTACCTTGGTAACAGGCACCTCTTCCGCAGCTTTCTCCTCAGATTTCTTTTCTTCGACACTCAACTTCTCCAGAAGCCCAGCAGCTGCTGATGTATCCTCATTTTCCTCTTTCTTCTGTTGGGATTCAGCAACTTCTTGAACCATTTCCATGAAGCTTTTGCAATCTATTAAAAAAAAATTCCATTTATTAGGACAGTGAAAACAAGACCTATCAGTAATCACTTTATGAAGATTATAAATATACATATTAAAAAAATTAAAAAAGAGAGACAGTTCAACACTTAATGTAATGCTTTTCGCCATGACAGGGTAGAAGCTTTTTTGGGGAGTACAAGTGAAATCATATTGCATGCATAAATCATGATAAGATCATGCAAGAGAAATAACTTGATAGCTGTAGATGGATGACCCCCCAATAACAACAGAAAAAAACATTACAATAAGAACATTGCACAAATTTATGTTCATATTCATTTAAGCAGAACAAAGATAGCAAGGGACCAGAAAACAGTGATTGGCAAGCACTAGTAGTGATCTAGTCTCACATTATTTGATTAACTTGTTCCATATAGCCACTAATACTGGTAATTGCCATGATAAAACACCAGTCATCACTGTTCACAGCTAGAGAAAGCCGATGAAGTAATCCCATAACTATTAACCACAAGCCAATAACTTATCGGGAAAACAGGCCTCAAGGCTATAGATATTCTAGACAGATAACATTGTATTAAGAACTTCCAACTTATGTGCATTTTTTTAAAATCTAAATCATTTAAAGACAAAGCCTCACTAAAACATCATTGTATTGCAAAATCATGCATCCAAATATTCTGATACAATGTTCTAGTAGTAAACTAAAAATATATAAGACCATGATTTTTGTATGTACTTTGAACTATTCCAAACTTAGTCAGCACATCACACTGCATATGCAATTCACAGTTAAAAGATAGACATAGTTTAAGTTTTCTCTAGATGCCAGCCCTACTGAGTGTGAAATAAAGTTTCCATTTGAAATAGTTAGTCATACCAGTAAAGATGAAAAAGATAATTTTTTGCAAACATGCAATGGTGTGGCATTTCAAAACAGAGAATTGAAATTTCTGGTCCAGTAGAATTTTTTTCATTCAAACGCTCAACTTCTCCATTTAAATACAATGGCATGCATTAGCACAATCCTAACATCCCATTCTTTTTCCTCATCATACATTCACATGTTCAGTAAAGTCAACTCATGTTTTGAGTTGTCAGGCCAGCAGTACATTACTACTAATTCTCAGTATGATTTTAGACTTGGTAGAGGCACAAAACAACCATACACAAACATAGTACTCTAATTTCAAATTCAAGATTTTATAAAGTTAGTGTCCCATTTGAATTTTGGTTAATGAAATTCATAAAAATAAAACATTAGAGCCAATGTTCTCAACAAGTTACCGACTGTAACTAATGTTTTTTTCCAATCATATGAAGTACCGATGAACTAACATAGCAACACAATAATTCATTATTTTCTGCATCAATTCCAAATGCACATCTTATAAATCTCGAATTCACACATACAAACTTACTGCAGACTTAAATTTGCTACAATAAACTAAAATAGATAGGATAAAATGTTAGAAGATACTCACTCTCGATTGATGCAAATCTAATGCAGAAGAGCTCGTCCTTCAACTCTCCATCAGAGTAGTCAGCGGCGTGCCAGATACATGATTTCTCATTTCCAGGGTGTTCCTGGACTGACATGGTAGGTAGAACTGCACATACACACAATTGAGAAAACGATTCAACCACAGATGACCAGAAAAAATAACAGATATAGTGAGGACGAAGCTTAGTCAAGGAACGGACCAAGATGATTTGCACAGATCTTGAGGGTTTTAGATTGCCTCATAACAAGGCGAACCTTCCCGGACTCCTTGTGCTTCAAGAGCTTGACGGTGCCGGCGCCCCTCTCCTTCCACTGGTTTCCATCTTTATCGAACCGGTAAAGCTTCGATTTCCTGCAACAAAAAAAAATCAGTAAAGTCCTATGAAGAGATCATAAAACCCTAGAAAGCGAGATAAAAACGTACATATCGAGAATAGCATCCTCGTCTTCTTCACCGGTGGATACAGCGACTTCCTCGAGTCTGACGATGGGAGCAACCTGAGCACCGGTGTCCTCGTCATCGCCGGCAAGAGCCTCCTCCTCTTCTCTGCGCTCGGGATCGGCGGAGCTTGCCATTTCAGGGCGGTTGCTTTTGAGTGAGTTTCTAAGAGAAAGAGCAGGAGCGAGAGGTATTGGGAGAAAATGTCGCGTAGGGCTTGAGAGAGCACAGAGGATTTTATATAAGCGGGGTTTGGTAACAGTGTGTTAAGGCGGTTAAATATTACACTCGCGAGGTTTACGCATACAACTGAATAATTTTTGAATTTGTAATTTGTAAGTGCAATTTATTATTGATAGGGGTAGTTATAGATGGCTACTCTAAACTATCACTCTTTTGTAATTTATTATTTTAAATTATTTTTTTTGTAATTTTTGATTTTTTTAAATTATGCAATCGTTGTTTCGTCAGTTAATTTGGACGGAAAAATACTTTATCTCATCATATATAGTGTACATGACTTTCAAAATTTTTTAAATAATAAATTTGTCTTTCTTCTTTATTAGTCAAAAACACCTCGCCGAAAATTTCAAACTCTCACCGGACAACTCAAATGCTTGCCGGAAACTTCAATCTTTCGCAAAAAAATTAATTTTTTTGTCATGTTTTATTTATTTTGATTCTTTAAATTTGTGAACAAACTGACACATATACACAAATTGAAACAAATTAACAATATTCAAAGAAAAAACCAA
>JAYMTA010005875.1:0-10951 GCA_036897625.1 Pelargonium cotyledonis | reverse complement strand
AACGGTAAAACGGACAGAACATGACGGAAGGTACGATCGGAGTTCACTTTCAAATAGTAGAGGTACTAATCCAGTCCATTTCAAAGTAGAGGTACTAATTCGGTCCATTATTGATATTACAGGTGCCCCTGGAGTAATTAATCCAAAAAAAAAAAATCACTACACTGTAATTTTGCACTGACAAAAAAGGCACCCAAAAAAAGAGAGAAGAAAAGCCTGTGCAAAATCCACAAAAACAAGAGCCATTTGACAAGTTACTTACAGTCCTAAATATCAACAATGCCCTTTACTCTCATGAAGCATCTGCAATCATCTCAATCTCCTTCTTGCTCTTCACCACACACCTTTCCTTGCTCTCAAAATCAAGTTTATCCAAGTCCCCAGCAACACCCAAATACCCATACAAAACATTTTCCACCTTCGAATCGGACTGTGATTTCTCAGTTTTACCCCTAATACTACTAGGTGTGACTTGCTGCAACTCAGGCCTTCCATGACTGTTCTCGGCGTAAAATTTGTGAAGCTTCTCTGCTTCTTGCAACCCGGAGAAAGTGCCCGGGAAGGTCACTACCATTATACTCTGATTTGCAGGTTTCCCGCGGCAGACCTTGGTCTTGTCCCCACCAAATCCCATACCTGCGATGACAAGCGTGGTGCGAAAAGTGGGAACGGCAAACAATAGATCAAGCAAACGAGGAATGTGTCGAAGAAACAAAAGCCAAACAAGCATCACCATATTACTCAGGGATGGAACAAGAGTTTTTGCTCCTAAAACTTCATCCGACTAGTGGGGCAAATATAATAGGGACTAATTCAACAATTGTAGGGGGTAAAAATGGTTTTTTAAGATATATTTAGAAAACGAAGAGAATTAGTGGGGCCAACTACGGCCACTACACTCTTACTGGATCCGTCTCTGGTACTAACCCTCTGTCCCAAAATGTATTCACCACTTTCTCTCCCTCTCTTTTCTTTTGGCAAAATGACAAGTTATTTAGTGTCATACTTCTCTTACATACCCTAACGTGCATTTAGTGTAACAAATGCATCTTGGGGGTGTTATTAGTAATTCATGCATAACTAACGTATAGAGAGGGAAATGAGATACTCGTTCATGTTATATAATGTTAGAGAAAGCGGACATTCATTTTGGAACAGAGAATTTTGGGATGTAGTGCATTCCGTAAAGGTTAAAGGTTAGACATGCAGTCAATTCTAGACTAACACACCGATAAAAACCTCCCTACTGAGAAGTGCACAGACCTATGACAAACCTTGAATTCATGTCTGCCTTCAAGTTCACACCATATTTTCCAATATAATTCGAAAACCAGTAGGTACCGAGGATATAAAAATAATTTGGAAGAAGAGGGCATATATATGTAGGCAAAATACCCAATAGCATATATCATGCTATTTGGTACAGGAGAGAATGGAAGCATGTAGCTTTCTCCCATGAAATACCCATAACATGAGGTCTCAAAAATCAATAGTAGCATATGTGAAAGTTAGCTTTACCTTTGAGAATAGCCTCAAGCTCTTCAATACTTATAATCATCCGTTCATCTGGAATGTTACTTGCTATGGAACTGTTATGGATGATAATTATTGGAGGCCAGATAATGAGATCTTCCTTCAGAGCCACGACCTCAGCATCTGTCAATGATTGGGGAGTCCATGAAGAGTCCGAGGCTGCAGGGCTGTTCCATCTCATCAGCGCACAGAGAGCTTTGAGAAAACCCAAATGCTCGGCTCTGAACCCAACCATGCGAGACTGGAAGGCGTGCTGTGCCAAGCTTCTCGTGTCCTTGAACTCTTTGGAGTTTCTGATACAAATAGATCGAGTAACCATAAGCAATTCTTCATTGCAAATAAAATAAACAGCATAAAGAAGAACAGAACATAGGGTTTTATCAACTCGAATGCTCCAGAAGCATAAATAAAAACAAGGTGATAATCAAAGACCAGGAGTTCAGACCATCACCAATAGAACTGGAAGCATTCGTAAACCAGAAAGGACTAGCTCCAAATTTTCTTCCAATGGAATAAACGTTGACAAGCAAGTGCATTGGATTTTTTTAGAAAATTTGTTAGAACCCCAAACCTCACTGGTTGCAGGGCACCCGAATACCTCAAAATCTACTGCAACCCAACAGGCATAATCATGATACTTATAGACACAATATTACCATCCTGCCACTGCAGCCATCATGTAGGTATTTTTTTACTTCCCACCCCTTCCTCACAAACTAACGTAGGAAAAAAAAATTCACCTTTCCACTCTCTGGCTTTCTCACTCTTTCTCTAGCATATATATGATTATGCATTATTATAAGAAATTAAATGACAGAATCCAAATCCTCCCCAATGCATTCCTCAATTGAATCACAGAGAAAAAAAGTAAAACTGCAGCAGCAGCAACAATAAACCAGACCACTCAAACTCACAACGTCAAAAGAAAACCATCATCTTAGAAATATCGAAGGTTTGAAATGATCACTGAACCACCTGATTATTCTATCACCCTTCCATTGTAATATATATTACTTAGTACTTACTTATAAACTCCGAGTACTTCCAAATTTAGGTTACTCAAGACATATGAAGTATCTAGACATGCAAGTAACAAGCAACGAAAAGTAATGACAAAACTAGCATGGCATAAGAAATTGATGGGTTATGAATTCACTGGATGCAAGAAAAAGAGTAACATTAAGTTCAAGCAGAACACAGGAAAGGAAGTGCACACTTATAGAATAAGCAGTATCGTAGATGACAGACCTGTCACATATGCTGCACTTTAGAGTAACATTTCCTTCTTGCTCCATGTATCTCCTCCGATGAGCTGAACTCTCATTCAAAAGTTTGACAAACTTCAGAAAAGTACCATGCACCAGCTGCTTGAACTCCTCAGAATCTTCAGGTGAATCTCTCTTTCCACGTTCTACTGTCTTCCCATGTTCGGCCTTAACTTCTGAGGTATCAGCCACAGATATCGAGACAGTTCCACAACAACCATCTATATTCCTTTTCGCACATTTATGTTCTATAGGTTTCCTTAGCCAAGGATACTGAACATGGGCAACCCTGGGATGCTTCTTATGATCTCCACCAACAGGGCCTAACCGCTTCTTTATGTCTCTGCGAGGAGGCCCCAAACGCTTTTTTATGTCTCTACCAGGAGGAGGCCCCAAACGTTTCTTTATATCTCTACCAGCAGGAGGCCCCAAACGCGTCTTTACATCTCTACCAGCAGAGTTGATAAAGCTGAATGAAGGGTCTTGCATAGATGTGAGTGCATCAATGGATGATAGCATATCATTATCAGAGTAGGCTTGATCAATAATGTCATCAGCCCATTGTTCATCTCCATAGCTCTGGCTATGGAATTTGGAGCTGAAGGCACCTCTGTTATGGTATGATTTAATGTTTTGATTATGTCTGCTTGCTTTGTTTCTGATATCATCATCACTTGTAAGCATGTTATTATATATGTCTTGCGTACCAAGCTCCTCTGACATCAACAAGTGGCCTGGGATGCCTTCAGTCTCATATAAGTCTTGATCATAATCTGACATTAGTATCCTATCCTCATAAAACCGAGCACCATCTCGTTTTAAATCATAATCTTCTTGTAGACTTTTAAGATCAATATGATCTTCTGTTTCATACTCAATACGAGTACTTCTAGAACCCAAAGTGTCCCCATCTTGCTCCATTGCGTAAGATCCAATGTTCTCGTGAATCTCATCTATGTATTCATATTGCTCTTGTAAAGTTCTATGATGATGGAGCCGCACGCTCTCCCTCATAGATCCTCTCAGAGAACTTCCAGTTCCATCGATGCGGTCAACAATAGAATCCACAACACTAGTTCTCGCAAATTCTTGGCGCCCACAGTCTTCTCGGCAATTCACCATCTTATTGTAAAGACGACCATATGATAACATACCGATATCACTCCTCTCACTTCTTTGCACATCAGGGTATGCATATCCTCGATCCATCTCCTCCACAGGACTCAGCAGAGCGCGCTGCTGATCCAACAACCGATTCAATTGCAATTCCGAGTTTGCAGAAGATACAAAATGTGATGTCTGGCCATACCCATCATGACCATTAGTTTCAGTATGCATTCCACTACACCTCCTGGTTCCAACCAATAGGCCATCTTCATAGACACCATAGTTCTCATCCCTTGACAGTTTCGAAGACATATTGGGGAATTGCGAAATTGGTGCCTCGTAAGGAGAGGATTGGCCTGCATAGTACCTAAGTTTCTCTTCCGGTTTATACAATGCTCTATTATCAGAATGCAAAGGGTGGTTCGGGGACCTCCGAAGAATCATATTCGAATCCCCCAAACTGGTATCAGCAAAGCCATAGGTCTTCATTGGATTCGAAGAATATGTTCTAGACCGGTCACTGTCCATGGATATTTGTCTTGGCAACACAGTCGTATCCGATAAGCGACTTCTCTGAAAACCCTTTTCGGTACTATCCAAACCATGACCACCACCAACATGCATATACCCAGAATCTGGAATTGAGCCAACATTAACATTAGCATCAACGAATCTAGAATTAGGGTTTAGGTTCGAATTCAGAATCGGATTCACAATACTACCGTTCAATGGCTCTTTCTCCAACAGTTGGTTCCACTGAAACTTCATAGAAGGCGAGACCCTCTCACCGAACTGCGCGTTCGACACTAGTTTCCACAACCTCCCATCTCGGTCTCCGTCGTCGCGTCGCCGATCGTACTCTCTCCGGTCAGTCGAAACAGCCCCTCTGAACCTCTCCGGCTCAGCCGTGGCCGAAACCGACCCAGAGAACCGCTGGGCTTGCATGTATCGCCAATCACCAGCTTCTTCAACCTCGCGGCGGTCCCAAATCCTCTCCCGAGGCGGAGACCGAGTCCTCATTCCACCATCTCCATCACCGACCCTCCTCTCTCTCATTATCGCCACACAAAAAAAAAAAAATTGATCACCGTGAAATCGCCGGAAACCCTAATCGCAGTGAGGGGAGAGAGTCAAAACCCATGAATCGGAATTCAAAACCCTAACCCTAACCCTGGAAGAGCACGATTGCTTCATCGGAGACAAGAAAAACAGTTTCCTTTGTGGTACAAACAGAACTGAGTGTTGGTTTGATCCCCCACAACTACGATTGGGAGGAGCGCAAAATCTTAACCCTGGGACCAGCTCCGAATCGGATAGTCGGCCCACGATTGAGTGCGTTCGGACACCGGTGGTAATAAACCAGAAAAAAAAAAAACCGAGTGTTGGTTTCTGAGAAATCAAAATTCTTAGACAGAATTGAGGAGTGACGAAAGGGCCAGGAAGAGGAACTGGAGAGTCTGATAAAGAGAGGAGGAGCATCGAAACGCAGCGTTTTGATGGGCGCGCGTGTGATATTTGACTATTTGTTTCACGCTGACTGACTGATAATTCGAGTTTTGAATTGGATTTAGCTAAAAAAAAAAAGAAAAAGTTCTTTACCCAAATTCAGACCCAATGAATTTGGGCTTGGGTTTCAAGTTCTATGTGTAAATGTACGGTCCATTATGATCTGCCAAATTTGCATTGTAAATTCTACTCAACTCAAACTCAAACGAGTATCTAATCCATGAAAATGCAAGTTGTAAATTCTACTCAAACTCAAACTCAAACGATTTATTTTAGTGTTTACGTGAATCGGTTCAAATTGTTACTCTATTTTAAAAAATTAGTAAAATATACCTAAACACGAGGGCACCGAAAAATTTACTTGAACTTTTACCTATTTGAGTCACACTACTTCAATCCGATCATTTTTTGAATAGACAAATCTCCACGTTTTGTACTAAAGAGTAGAAAACGCGCTAAAAGCATAGACTATGCCGAACTGCGAGACACGAATGAGTTAGACCTTATTAACTTAACCCAAAAGAAGAAAACAACCCGAACTCAAAATGTCAATGTATTCAACCCTACAAGCATTGTTGTGCTCTTAGTTATGTCGTCTACACGTGACTTGGCGTTGAAACTTATACGGATTCTTGGTGGGAAGAATTTAATCACGTAGAGGTGGCCAAATTGAACCCAACTCAAGACGAGGGCTACTTTATACATGATGCAATACAAATTTGAGTTCTACGTGCAAAATATGCGGATTTTTTTCGTAAAATTGCTCGACCTGACACACAAATGACCCATCTCGTATCCAATATGAGCCCGGATCCAATAAATTTTTAGAGTTTTAGATGGCGGATTCGGACCCAAATTGTACAACACGGCAATTAAAAGCTCGGCCTAAAACCCGTACCGCCCAAGAAAGACTCAGTAGGCCCAAAACATAGGCCCATTAGGCCCAGCCAACATCTATAAATATACTGCCAAGTCCTTATCGGAATCGGAAATTCGGAATTTGGCGCGAAGTGAAACCGGAGAAAAATGAGTAGCGCCACCGAGACGCAGAGTGCGAAAAACCCTAGCAATGGCGGTGGAAGATCGGCGACGGAGGAGGAAAAGCCGAAGGTGGTGGTGATTATGGGTCCCACAGGCTCCGGGAAATCGCGGCTCGCCATTGATTTAGCTTCCCAGTTCCCGATCGAAATCATCAACGCCGACTCCATGCAGGTCTACCAGGGATTGGATGTTCTCACCAACAAGGTTCCTCTACATGAACAGAAAGGTTTCTGAATCTCACAAATCTTTATATTCGTTTTTTTTTTCTTTTTTACTTTGAATTTTGCTTCAAAAATTTAGCAGTTAGGGTTTTGGTGGGAGTGCAGGAGTGCCTCACCATCTCTTGGGAACCATAAGCCCTAATGTTGAGTTCACAGCTAAGGAGTTCCGAGATTCTGCTATTTCTGTAAGATTTGTATATTCTATTTTCGTAATTATTCATTTGTTTGCAATTTGATCCTACTGTTATTGCCGTATTCGGTAAATTTTTGCATAGTTTCTCGTTTTTTTTTAAATAAATGAATATGTGGCGTGGAATTGGTTTGGTTTTATTATATTTACAGTACTTCTGAATGAAACTCTGTATTGTAGCCTTAGGTATTGTTTTTGGGACATTGGTTTTGTTTGTCCTGAGTTGAGTTCATTTCTTTGGCTGATAAGAAAAATTGTTGGTATTGTTTCTGGGAACCCTCAGTTCAAATCATATTAGTTTGTTGGGTGTTAGAAAATTCACTTGTTATACACTAACACACACATTGTGTTTTAGAAGTTGTAGTTTCCTATTGGTCCATTTTTCTATCAATTAAGGGGTTGTTTGCATGAGGTCATATCAACTATAGCTTTAGAGATATGTTTGGGCACATACAAGTCATAACTGTTTGAATACATATTATCTGTTTATTTTTCATACTATTGTCCTCTTTTTATATAAAAAAAATTGGCCCCAACCTACATAACAAAGGGTAGCTCTCCCCACCCAACAATATTTGAACTGACAACCCCTACTAGAGAAGCAGAGGTGCGAATTTGGGTTTCGGGTCGAATATGTTTAACCTGCACTGTACAACGTGCGGGCCTGCCCAACCTGACCCAAAAATTAACCGGGCCCATTTTATGTGACCCAAACCTACATTTTTGGGTCGGTTTCAGGTGCCCTCGGGTTCAGGTTCAAAATGCTTGAACCTTGGGCTGTCCTCTTGGAACAAAATAAGGATAAAGTTATATACTCTTGTACTTGTTTATTATTATCACATATATGTAGACACAAATATAGTCTTGGTTTTGCATTTCTTTGCTTTAAACATCGTGAATGTATTTTCAGCTTATCAACAACATAATAGCCAGAAACTGCTTGCCAGTCATTGTTGGAGGTACAAATTACTACATCCAGGTAAATCTTACAAGAATTGCATTTGAACTAATGTCATTAATGATCTGCTAAATTTTTTGCCAGTTTAACAGTGAGTCAGTAACAGTAGCTTTTATTAATAACTTCACATATTCTTTTATGTAATATCAATCTTCATGTTTCTATTTGCCAGAAGGTGAATGCATGTTGTTATCAAATCCTAGTTATGGTGCTTGTGAGGTTATCCATAGGTAGTAGTTTCAATGTGAATGGCCTAATACAATACTGCCCCTTGCCCACTTAAAAGTTCACTAAAACTTTCAGCTGGCCTTCTAACGCACTGACTATAACAGTGAATAGAAATGGTTGATTCTTTGAAAATTTATGCATTATTAACTTACTATTTGTAATCAATGAACATTTGTCTCAGAAGTTTCACCCTTTGCAAAAGTGCATAGAAGTCTTAAGTTCACAATCACTCCCATCCCCTAAAAAAAATCTATTTGTTTATGTTGTGGATCTTTGAGTAAATCAGTTGCTTAACATGTTTTTTTTCCTCTCGTGTAGGCACTTGTTAGTCTGTTTCTTCTAGATGATTCAGCAGAAGATATGGATGAAGCTTGCTTAACTGCTGATACTGGTAAATAGCAATTGTGTGAATTTATGATTATGTTCACTTTTAAGGTATCTGATATTTTGTACGGATTCACAGCAGATGATCAACCTGACAATGAGCTTGAATTTGAGAGAGACGCTTCCAATTATAGCTATGATCTCCTTAAAGACATTGATCCTGTTGCAGCAAATAGAATTCATCCAAATAACCACAGGAAAGTAGGTTGTCAACTTCTTACGTATTGTCTTCTTGAGACATGATAGTTTGGTGCATTGTCATATACTCCCCTTTGGGGTCTCAATTTATTATGACACTGTTTAATATAATCCATGAAATCAATTGATATTTTTATCCATTCTTCTATCTTCTTCTCCAGTGCTAACCTTCTCTGACATACATATAATATTGATTTGCTAATTACTTGAATTTGGTATTTTATTACAGATTAAACAATACCTTAGTATATATGCTCAATCGGGTGTTCTTCCTAGCAAACTTTTTCAAGGGAAAACTGTTGAGGTTTGTACTGCTTTTGATTTGTATTCATGTAACTGTAATTGTAGCCCACCTTTTTGGGTTTCTTAAATCAATCAGTACATTGACTTATAATTTGGTTACATTTTATTCGAATTTAAGGCTTTCATTTCATATAATTTTGCTTGAGATATAGTTCATAGTCACTTCATACTTGCTTTCATTGTGTGACATCAGACAGATTACTTTTATTGTATAATGTTGCATGTGGCAGGGCAGAACTGGGGCCGTGTTGATAATTGTAGATACAATTGTTGTTTCATATGTGTGGATGCATCTCTCCCTGTACTGGACCAATTTGTGGATCAAAGAGTGGACCGTATGATAGATGATGGTTTACTTGATGAAGTCTACGACATCTACAATATGAATATGGATTACACTCGAGGTTTGCAGCAGGCTATTGGTGTTCAGGAATTTGAGGATGTTCTAAGATTTTACCTTTATGACAGTCGAAATGACGAAGCAAAGATTTTGACTGACGAACCTCAACTTGCGGTGTCAATGAATAAATATGATAAGATGTTCACAAAGAAGATGAAGACAGTTTTGGATTTATCAAATAATGGCAAGCTCAAGCTTATGCTGAAAGAAGCAACTAACAAAGTAAAATTAAACACTAGAAGACTTGTACGCCGTCAAGTAAGTAAATTTACTTTATTCTCCTTAATGATTCTCATTTCTCTAGGACTTGCATGTGCATACCTTGTTTGCAGGCTATGTTTTGTTTCTTTGCATGTTGTATGTTAAATCACATTGAATTAGATAAGGATACAACTAACCAATTTTGAATATTATGAACAAGTCACCTAATGGCTTACATAATTCTAAAGTAATTGAATATATATATATATATATATATATCCTCGTCAATTGTTGCTTGTTGGTGTGCTAAATTTTTCTGTATGCAAAATCTGTCAGAAAAGGAGGCTTAATAGACTGCAGGCATTATTTGGATGGAACATACATCGTGTTGATGCAACAGAAGCAATATTTGGTATGCTATTTTCTTCCTATAAAATTAGCATGATATTCACTGAATGGAAAATATCTTCAAAGATCATTCTAAATTCATATAGAATTATTTGATGTGCTAGGCAATTCAGATGAACTGTGGGCTGCACAAGTGGTTGAACCTGCTGTGAATACTATCAGATGTTTCCTTAACGAGGATGAAAACTCAGTGTCTGGTTTGGTAGATTCAGATGGCATTCAGATGCAGCTAATACAGAGGGACTTGTGGACTCAATATATATGCAAGGTTAGCAAAGTCCAGTGTATTATTGGCTTCGGGAAATGTTTGCATCTGAATGTGTATTTCACTCAAAAATGGTGTGCTTATTATTACCATTGACTTGTTTTTGGTAGGCCTGTGGGGATAGGGTACTTAGAGGAGCGCACGAGTGGGAACAACACAAACAAGGCCGTGGGCATCGAAAACGAATTTCTCGGCTCAAGAAGGTTCAAGGTTACTTGAAAGAGAAGCAACAACAGCAGCACCTACCTGGTTCAGAGTAGATATCCAATAGGGCTCTTTGCAGCAACTGTGTGCCAACTCTGCTTTGTATTGTTATTATTATAACTGTTTTTATATTGATCAGACTAGTTTCTGTTGTATTAATATATGGTTTTTCTCAGAACTACTGGATTTATCTTTATGAAAAAGAGCTGAATGAGTTGTGAATATGATGGTTTGACACATTAGGGTACATGTGGTTTCACAAGTTCCATCTTCTTACGGCATCATCTAGAATTAATCCATAAATGATGTGAATATTTGCTACAAAAACTTCACACATAATATGTTGGGATTTATTCCACTCTAATACGACTTGTTGGGATTTATCTCCTCTACCCACTATCAATCGTCTCACAATATCACTCGTGTATCACACAACTAAGCCAAGCTAAAGATAAACGCAGTGGAAATATAAAATACAAGATGAACACAATAATTTAACGTGGTTCGGCAAATTGCCTACGTCCACACGACAGAGCCAG
>JAYMTA010005874.1:0-10952 GCA_036897625.1 Pelargonium cotyledonis | reverse complement strand
TTGATTGATTTTGCGGGTTTTGCAATTTATATATATAATTTTAGTTTTTTTTTTTTTTTGGTTTTATTGGTTATTTAGTTACATGATATATTATTGATTTTTTTTATGGGATTTGTGTCATGTGTTATGATGAATATTTAAAGCATGTTGATATGAGTTTGTTGATTTTCTTCTTAGAGTTTGATGATCAATATGAGATAGTGTAATACATGGTTGCAATCTTCATGTTTTGTGTGCATATTTTCCCCTTCATTTATACGGGTTTCGTTGTTTATTTGGTATCATGATCTATTTTGGTATCTATTTTGGTATTGTTTGTTTGAGAATTGAGAATTGTGATGTAAAGATTTTATGTCCCACATCGGAAACATATGAAAAACATGGAGTGAATAATTAGTATTTAAACTTGTGAAAATGTCCTACATCGGATAAATGAAAAAAAAAACCATTGAGAAAAAACCACTATATAATGCATAGTCTTCCACTACACTTTTAAAGTGTAATAGTGATTGTTATAAGTATTACTATTAGTTATTATTATTAGCTATTGAGTAAAAAGTTTGTAATATATGAGAAATGAATGGACACTTTATAAGAGTGCTTCAAATAATTCAACTTGATGAGGTGGCAACTTCTAATGCATTCTCACCAAGTTTAACACGTATATATATGTGGATTTGTTCATGTAATGATGAATCATATATGTAAATGAGTAACAACAATATGTTGAACAATTACTCATCAATTGTAAATTTGTCTAAATTAGTAAAATGATAACAATTTATTTCATATTTTATAGATACATCAAAACAACATATTTTATCACATTTCTTAACTATTGTTTCATGTAAGGCAAAGTCAAACGTTTAATGAATAACTAGTTATCCATATAATTTCTTATCTATTATCTAATCCACCATCATCTAATCTAAACAAACAAATACAACCTTAATTTATCGAGTTTTCAAAATGAGAGAAAAATTAGAGAAAAACCTGAAAAAATATTTATGGTTACATGGGAAAGAATGAATTAATGATGATATAACACAATATTAAACACTTATTCTAACATTTTTTGCACTAAAAAATTATATGATGTTTGAACTTGACTAGGGACTTAAATATATCATTAAGTTAGAAGACAATCGAGTAATTTAAGCGCTTTACATTTTCTTTTAAGTCTTGAGTTTGAGACTCCGAAATATTTCAATTGTGTAGCTCAACAGATAAAAGAAATTTAGTTTTCTCACAACTAATTTAAATTTTTGAACTTAGATTTTAGAGTTCTTATCATTTAAATGGAAGAATTGGATAAAGACAAGAACATGAAGAACATATGGCATTTCAAAACCAAACTATAACCAACAAATAAAACCCAATAAAAATGGTTAACCAAATTAATTTTGACATTTATTTAGCAAAAATATAATAACCCACACAAAACTCACAAACAACTCAACAACAACAAAACTTGTTCACTTCATACAAAAAATACAACTCACAGAGTCCCAATACACAATCTCTTTTCCTTCTTCTCCACATCCGTCTCTGTCTCCCATTTCGATCCCAATTTCAATTCCATTTTCATCTTCTTCACCGCGCAATCAAAGCTCTCTCCTTTTTTTGGTATCTACAAGGCCATGCCCTTTTTCTCTATCTAAAACCTCTTCTCTTCTTAATTCACAGTACAGACCAACACACACTCAACGAAACTGAACCTCCCTTGGCTCTATCTAGCCCTAATTTTCCACATCGTCTGTGCACAACATAGACTATACTAGCCGCCCAATTAGGGTTTTTGCATGCTTGATTCTTTTATCCTAATCTAATTTGATTAAACGAGGGTTCAGGTTGGTCAGTGCTGGGCGTGAACCCCAAACCTAGGGTTTGGAAAATTGGGTTCGGAATTGAGTTTTAGGGTTATGGACTTTTCTGATTAATGGGTCTGAATTTTTGCTCAAGATAGGTTTTTTTGGGGTTCACAGTATTTGATTTCTGAGAAACAGAGATGAGGGTCTTCTCCTACTTTGGGTGACTGTAAATTTAGAAGTCACTGTACTGGTTGGTGAGCATTAGTTTAGAATTGGTTCCATTTGGACTGATTGTTCATTCCCTTGGTGGCTTGATTGTGGTAGTATATAGTGTACAGAAGAGAATAATACTCCAATCATAATTTATAGAACAGGACAGTTTTGAAGAACTAGGATTTTGGGAATTTTTTTTGGCTGAGGTGAAAAGGCAGCGACTCGAGTTTTTTAAGGAGGCACCAAAAGGGAAGCTTTGTTGTTTAGTGGAAGAGGATGTGAATTAAGGTGACACTGGATTGATTTTGCTTTTGCTTTGTGGAGTAACAAAGCCAGTAACTCAGCAATTGTTTAGAGGGTAAAACGAACCATTCTTCCTTTAGCCTTTTCCTTTTTTATGATCATGTTTGGCGACAGCAATGGAAAGAAGTGAGCCTGCATTGGTACCAGAATGGTTGAAAACTAGTAGTGGAAGTGTCACTGGTAGTACTGGTTCAAGTAACCACTTTGCTCCATCTCTTTTGCACTCAGGTAATATTGTTTCCCTTAACTTTCGAGTTTTGGTTTGTTTATTTCATGTGGTTGATTGTTAAAGTTTAGGAGATTCTAATTTAATGGAAATAAGTCATCCGAATCCAATTTTGTGACAATGGCCTCTATTTAAAGCATAGATGACCTTCCCCATAACCCTACCCATCCTGTTAGTTTGTGCATGTGTCTTAAGGAACTTTTGCCCTCTTATAGGTTACTGAATGATATATTACTTGAATGAAAATAGTTTAGTAAAGATCAATTAGAACGAAATCAAGGATCATTTATTGTGGTCATGTCCGCTTCCTTTTGTTGCATATGAAACTTAGAACATAATGAGTTAATCCCTTAAACCAAGTTGTAGGAATGTAATTTCAATGCCTTACAATAATGTCTTCTTTGAACACCCACAATTCCTCATAATTTTGCAAAAAGAATCATGACTGACCTATGTTTCAAAAGAAAAGTCCTAAAGTTGATCATTGACACTTTAACTAGATTTTTCTTCTTGAAATGTCATAGAGGCGGGGTTGGGCGTTTGGGGGTGACTCAAGCTTTTGTACTTTAGTTTGAGTTTGCGTGTATATTATGATGATTGTTAATTTGTTTTTGTTTTTTCTGTTATAGATGATCGTGCTGTTTCAAAGCAAGTGAGAAATAGGCCATCTTCTAGCATCAATGGTCATGACATAGGGCATCCAGGCTTTTCAGATCGAACTACTTCCTCTTATTTTCGCCGTAATTCTAGTAGCAATGGCTCTTCCCATTTGCGGTCTTACAGTAGTTTTGGTAAGAAGGATATAACTGACTACCGTGACAAAGACAAGTCAGTTTTTAGCGACCACAGGCATCGTGATTTTGCCGATCCCCTGGGTATCATACTGCCAAGTAGATCTGAGAAGGAGGTTTTACGACGTTCACAGTCTACACTTGCTGGGAGACGTGGTGACTCATGGCCCCAAAAGGTAGCTGGTGACTCAAAAAATGGCAATAGAAGCAACCATAGTGATGACAGTTTTCTTGCAGGAGTTAGTGTTAGCAATGTGAATAAATATGCATTTGAAAGGGACTTTCCCACGCTCGGAACTGAAGAAAGACACGCTGTTTCTGAAATAGGAAGGATTCCTTCTCCTGGCCTTAGTGCTGCCATTCGAAGTCTACCTGTTGGTAGTTCAGCTGTGATTGGCAGTGATGGCTGGACATCAGCTCTAGTAGAGGTGCCTGGGACTATTGGAACCAATAGCATGAATGTTTCATCACCTCAACAATCTGTTTCAGCAAGTGCACACTCTACTCCACCAAGCTTGGCAACTGCCCTCAATATGGCAGAAGCTGTGGCTCAGAAGCCATCTCGTTCTCGTACTCCTCCACTGGTATATTAACTTATTTCTTATGTATACTTTTTCCCTTGATACAAACTTATTTCCTTAGACAGGCATATCCGCTAGACCATGTTTTGATACTGATATAGTTTTTGATATATATACACTACTGTAGTTATCTGTTGAGACTCAAAGGCTTGAAGAGTTGGTTATGAAGCAATCTAGGCAGTTGATTCCCATGACACCATCCATGTCTAAAACATCGGTAAGGGTTGGTTTCCTTCTATGGTTTCTATTAATAATCATAACAATGTTATTTGTATTATGGTCCTCTAATATATGGTGTTTAGGTTTAACAATTTAAGTTAGTATGTTATCAATTTTAAGGATCATGTACTGCGCCTCGGCATTTTTTGTAAACACAAGCTGAAGCAGGAATCCTTTGATATTAAGTATTTCTATGTCGTAATGTTTGCCTTTCTAGTGTTGAATCAACAAGAACCCGATAATTATGTCCTAGATAACGTATTTGCTTTTGTCACCTTTGATTCTCTGTTTATGGTATCATTTAAACTAATAGTAGTTCAGTTTTATGAAATATAAGGAGCGAATTCTTTGAATCACTATTCTATAGTTACTAGATATTGGATACCCTGTCAATATATATTGTCAAACGAGTCAACTTTCCTCCCTGATCCCACCCTTACGGCATCTTCCAGTAAGGGCTCTTATCTAACCCAAATCTTTTCCAGTTTATATTGATGTCTCACTCTATATTTGGGAAATATGAGTCAAATGTATTGCTGGGCTTGATGTCACTTGCTGTAAGCCAAACGATATGTAGGGGAGACATGTTAATTGATGGCAAGATGTATGAGTATCTCACACTCCGTACATAGTAATGTTGAGATGGTTGTGCCAAACTAGGATTATCCTGAGGACGGAGGTATTAGTTAATGTTGGTGATTAGTAGATTTCTTGGTGTTGCAGTACTAATCTCCTTCAGCCCATAAAAATAAAATTATTGATGAGATTGTAATTCAAAGACTGTTTAATGCTAGTTGGATTATGCAATGATTACTGGTGGCTGGTGAAATTCTTGTGTTTTTGTCTGATTGATATTTTTTGGTATTTGATCAAAGCATAGATTCTCCTAAAAGATCCGTGAAAAACTATGTTATCGATGGTTGCTGGACAATGTGTGAAAAAATAGTATGTTGCGTTCATCAGTAGATACTCAAGTGAACCATTTTTCAGGACAAGTTTGTAGAATTTCTTGGGGGTATTCATGCATGTGAAGATTGGCAAGGAGTGCTGTACAATTAGAAAGAAAAAAGATCTTACTATTTGAGGTTGCTAGAAAAGATATAATGGTGGATTATGTGGTTAAATTCTTGTGCTGGATAGAATGTACCTGAATATGGTGTTATCTGTATTTGTTGTGAGAATAATCTTGTTCTGCAAGGATATTAAGATTTGGGTGCTCTTTGCATAGCCAAAACTCAAATGTAATTTGTGTTGATGGTCACCAGATGAAAATGGATTTTTTTGTATGGATCTCTATTATATATCAAGTTTCTGTGTTATGCTTTATTGTATATTATGCCTCGACTCATTGTTTTGTTTTACTTTTAGGTTCTCAGTCCTTCGGATAAGGGGAAACCAAAGACTGGACAGCAGCATGTTTCAAACCCAGCCAGTACTCTACGTGGTGGACCCGCAAAATCTGATATTCCAAAGACGACTGTGGGGAAGCTTCACATTCTCAAACCATCACGAGAATTAAATGGCGTCTCTTCAGCTGCAAAGGATAGCTTGAGTCCTACAAATGGAAGTAAAGTAGTGAATAGCCCATTGGGGCTCCCTTTATCAACTGCTGGTTTAAGTAACAACCCAAATTTTACCACTCTCGAGCAGAAACCATCCCTAAAAACTGTGGAAAAGAAATCATCTGCCCAAGCCCAGAGCCGTAATGATTTCTTCAACCTTATAAAGAAGAAATCTTCTGCTAACTCTCCTGTATCCCCTTGTTCCGTTCCCGCTGAGTCACCATCTGCCTTAGAGAAGCCTGATGAAGCTACCACCAAGCCTCACTCATTGTTGGGTGGAGATGCCCCACCACCTGCCGATACATCTATGCTGGATTTATCAACTAAGAGTAAGGATGAGATAACCCTCAATGGTGAGGGCAATAGGGAGGTGAATTCAAGCTCTGATGCGATTCTCTATCCAGATGAAGAAGAGGCTGCATTTTTACGTTCACTTGGGTGGGACGAAAATGCCGGAGAGGATGAAGGGCTTACAGAAGAGGAGATCAATGCTTTTTATGAGGAGGTAAACATTTGTCTTTATCTCGTCATTCATTCATTCATTCATACATTTGCTTATTTATTTTTCAATATTCTTTAGTTATCTTGTGTTCAATTATTGAGAGATCATCATTTGAACTTCTTTTGCATGTATTCTCATGCAGTTCCTGAAATTGAGGCCGACATTGAAGCTTCAAGGAGTAACGTCAAAGATTTTGGTTCCACTGATCAACTCACAGAATGGCAACTGTTGTAGTGCTTCATCAGAGCCAAGCTCTTCGTACTCCCGAGTCTGAATGTTGATTCATCAGGGGAATGTAAGGTTGTTTCTGAGAGATGATTTCATTTTATCTTTGTTTCTTTCATTGATATTGAGAAGGGAATTCATGAAAGTTTTTCAATTCAGAGAGATGGCATTTCAGAAATTGTTGGAATAAACTACAAATGATCCAGTCTCCAAGACTGTTGACATGCTTCTAGCCAGAATTTTAAGAAGTTATAAAAATGAGAGGATAGAATAGGACTAGGACTTTATTTTACCACAATGTAATGGTGCCCAGCAATAGTACAAAGCAATCTGGGCTTTTCCTGGTATTTTTCTATATGATCAAAATATCAAGATTATGTGTTCATGAATCAAAATCTTCAATAATTGGTGGTGTCCATGTTAAGCATATGATCATTATTGAGAGAGAGGGAGAGATACATTTGCATAGATGGGTTTGGATAGTTTACACTTTACAGTTTTTCTTACTTTCTTCCAAGTGAAGAAACCAATACAAAAAAAAAAAAATGCAAAATCTTGGGGGATGGAGTTGAAAAAATCAATGTGAGGAATCTCCTTGTTCCTCTTTTTACCTACTCCTCCATGTGAGAATGTGTGAGGCTGCACTTCTTTTTCTTTTTGACTTTTAACCCTCTCTTTAATAATCTATGCAAGGAGAGGGTGGAAACCATAGATAGCATCCTTCCTTTATCTTCACTGTCATAGATTGTTTGTTGTATGGAGCTCTCTCACACATTCAACCCATCAAATCCACACTGCTTGTAGGTGAGAGACTGCTTCCTTGGACTTATTACTATTGCACAGTCCACAGATGCCTGCCAAATCCAAACACACAACAATAACTCTCAATTCATTGTTTGTCTATTTGCAACACCATAAGAAAATGATTCTGGATAACAAATGACAAACATGAATAGCCCATTTCAGCATTTTTGGTTTCTCTAATGCCAAGTAGCATATTGGGTTGGGTGTTCAATATCAGAATAAAAGCAAATGAGAGAGAGAGAGAGAGAGAGAGAGAGAGAGAGAGGGGCAGCAGGATTATGTAATATAAGTAGGTCCCCATCTGACATGAAACATGGCTCAGCTCTTCTGTGGTTTGGAAGAGTCCATTATCAGATATAGCAGGTCCCTTTAAAAAGAAATGTGTATATACAAACACCTACTTCTGAAATAAAATTCTAGTACATCCCTCCTCTTGGTGCATCTACAATTTGACCTCATTGTGGACCACACAAATCAGTAAATCACATGGTTAAAGGGACCCTTGGGAGTCACCATCCTTTTCCTCTCCTTATTTGTTATTTTTACCCCCCTCCCTTCACATCACCTAGAAAAATATTTCTTCCAAACAATTTATGCTTTGTAGTTAGTACCCAAATGATCTTGTAAACTATACAACATCACCTATTTTGAATACAAAATAGTATGAGAAAGTCCATGTAATTCTGAGGATAGGTCAGAGAGAAAATGTAATTTCTCCCCACCTAAAATAATCAAATGATTTAAAAATAGCTCCTATGGTGCACCCAACAACATAAAACACTAAATCAGACCCAAACAATATATATACATATATGTGTGTGTGTAGAGAGAGAGAGAGAGAGAGAGAGAGGACATAAAATCACTTGTGATCCAAAATTTAAAATATTGATAATTTATCTTGAACTTAAGAATAGTCCAACAAATCATCCATACCTTAATGGAGTTTCCAGTTCCAACTCAACCTATTTTCCTCAATACTAAATATCACTAATACTAGCTACACTTTTCTGTTTAGATGATGAAAAAAAACATACATAAATTAAACTAAAATTTATTTGGCCACCTTGCCTGACAGTATACACCTAAATATGTAAAAATGCACCTAATTCTGATATACCATGTGGTTACATGTGAGGTGACAATAATTCATAGGTAGGGCTATAAATAAATCTGATATGTTTTGTTGCAACTGGAGCACTAGATGCATTACTGTGTAGTGTATACACTTGTGTGAGCTCAACTCTCAAATAATTGGGACCTAATGTTCAACATGGGCAAGGGACGAGCCCACACATTTAAATTAATGGATTTAACAAACAGTTAGCAAAACGATAAAACTGAATGACAGAATTTTCCTTCTTTTTTAAAAAAATGTCAATGTCAATCGGTTTTTCAGGAAAGGACATGAAAATGTAGAACACGCACTTGAAGCAATTATTTAGGCTACGTCCAATCCTAATGAGTACAGTAGAAAAGATTTTGGATTAGGTTAGGGTGTTTCCGAAATGTGTGTATAAAGAAAGCAAATTAATCCAAAAGTAACCAGAAGCCTAATTACTTGCTTATTTTTTAAAATGCTTTTTAAGACTTGAGCATCCAAAGGAGGGTACTAATCTAGTGTTTTTGAGGAGCATCTGAAGTATCTTTAAAAAGTAATTAAAGTTGGGGGTGACCCACAGTGCCCCTATAAATCTCAAATGAGCACATAATTGTGTGAACTAAATCAACTCAAGCTACCATTACTCATCTTAAACTAGCAAAACTCGCATATAAACTAAATCAATGCAATGGTGCGACATATCTCCTACCCATTTAATACACTACCAAATAAAGGTTGCAATTTGGACCCAAATCCATAGGCACCAAAACACCTGATCAGCACGAACCCACAAGCGGTTTGGGTCTTTTCGGAAAGAAAAAAAAAATCAATCTAAAACCCGAATTAACAACTCTAGTCCAGTAGAGTGTAAAGGGGCAGCAATTCATGTTCATGGGCCGTATTGAAAGTTTAGGATTTTATTCAACAAGGCAATCTGGCACTAACCCGTGTATGAGGGATGTGACACGAGTAAGACGTTTAAATAATTAAGTTCACTATTATCCGAAACGTTTAAATAAATGGGGTTATATTGACCGACACGACCCGATACATTTTACCCATATAACTTATGTGTTATTTTTACACGATGTATTAGAAAATTACATTTTTACCCTTAATGTTTAGGTCAATCAACAGGTTACACAATCTGTTTATAACTGTTGGGCAGATTAAACGGGTTCAACCCGAACACAACCAGCTTATTAAACGGGTTGAGTTAGTCACCATAATCTACTTAAATTCGTGTCGTGACACAAATTGTCTGCCCTAAGCCTAATAATGCAAACAGAGAATGGGGTTGGAAAAGAAATACAGAAAACCGGGAGGACCTGAGGTGCAAAAATACCCCTCGGAAGTCGGAACATTCTTTTGTTTGTCTTCCCACGAAAAAAAAAAAAGTGCGTTCACATGGTAGCAAAAAAAACATGGTGCACGTTATCAGAGAAATATGAATGAACGGCGCACGCTAGCAGCGAAAGAAAAGAGACTAGAGTGCGACAAAACGTAGTGGGTTCACATCACCACCACCACCACCACCACCATCATCCTATTCCTCTCTTCTTTCCCAAAGACGCAACAACTCACAGTACAGAGAAAACAAACAGAAGAGACGCCCAAAATTAGCTCTCATCAATCACAGCTACTTCAAAAATGGGCAATGCTATAGAAGCACATTCCCTAATCAATTTTAACAGAGAAACAAAGAGGCAAGCTACAATGGCCTACTAGGCTAGAACAAAAATGCAATTCAAAGCAATGCCTCAAAATTCAAGTAACAGAGAAGCTAAAAGAAGCAAATCCTAATTCAGATACATGCTTGAAAATGGAAATGCCTCCCAAATCCAGAGAAAGAATCAGAGATCAAATTTCTCAAAATCAATTCTAAAAGGAGAAAGGTAACGGATAGAGAAGAAAATGGTAAAGAATCCATAGCCAATTTCGGAAATGAGAAAGAAATCTCGAGGTCGAAATTGAGGTTCGAGAGCTGACCTGAACGCCAGGGGAATCGATGTTGAGGACTCGGATCTTAGCTCCGACATCACCCAACACTTGGAGCTCGACTCGGTCATTCAGAGAAGCGTCTCTGATTATATCCGCCGCATCGGCCTGCATCAGGTTCACCCGATCGACGGCGATGTTGGCCTCCACCTGTCTCGTGCTGTGTGCTTCCTGGTAGAACGGCGGCACCGAGGCCCGACCCAGCGGGATCCCCCGGTACATGACGGAGAATCTGGACTCGCCGTACTTGATCCCGACCTTGTTAGGGTTCACCGCCGTGAAGAGCAGCCGTATGTTGAGCGAGAGCGTCGCTTCGGCGGCTGTGGTGGCTGAGGCTGCGTCGAAGGCGACCGCAGCGGGGTTGATCCCCATGTACTGAACCCCTACTTGCTGGAGATCAAACTGGGGCTTCTTGGGCTTGACGGCGAGGACGATGATGAGGACCACCGCGAGGACGAGGAGGGCTAGGAAGAAGAAGAGAAGGAAGAGGCAGCAGCAGCAGCCCTTGAAGGAAGCGGAGGAAGAGGAAGACGAGGAGGAAGGATAGTAGTGGTGGTGGCTGGAGGGTGGAGGCGGAAGTGGTCTCTGGTTGTGGTGGTGGTGGCCGTTGGCGGCGGA
>JAYMTA010005873.1:0-10954 GCA_036897625.1 Pelargonium cotyledonis | reverse complement strand
AGAAAACTAAGGATAAAGCTAAGCAATCATCACAAATTGCAGAGCTAACTCAAGAGAAAGTGCAGAGAGGAAGAAGAGGAAAAACATCCACAATACTTAACAAACAACTACTGCTGCATCTGATTCTATATAAAGCTCTACCACAAAAGTTCTTATCATAAACTTTTACTGCCTTGGGCCAACTATTAGTTTATGGTCTGAGAATTTGTGGCTTTATTGGGCCTATGAGCCCAATGCATTCCAGATCATGTCAACTGTGAGCAGCATGATCAGTGGTGGCTCTCATGGAAGCAGTGGTGGTGGAATGAAAATGGGGCAAATGGTTGAAATGGCAAAGACAGGGTATGAGATACCAGAAGGTTCAGCATCCAGGAACCATGGCAGTTCAGGAGACTAAACACCACAATCAGGAGAGCAGCTGGGGCAATGAGAGGAGTTCCTCAATGAACTATCATAATGGGGATGCCATGGGATGGGCTCGCAACGGGGGCCGAAGATCAGTGGACTTCTAAAGATCTTTGAGAATGTAAAGCATGATGAATGATCAGTTTGTCTTTGGCTGCAAGTTCTTGCAAGTCTTTGATGTGTAACTGTAAAGCACTTATGCTAATTATGTGAAGTGAAATGTACTAGCTCTTGTTTCACAATGAATAAGAAGGTTTCTGGTTACTAAAATGATGTTATTGTAGTCTTTGTGAATAATTGTGATCCTTTTCTTTGGTGATTATGATGATGTTAGTTGCTGATATTGTAGGTTTCTTGATCATCTCTAATGAACCTGAAATGAATAGACCAACTAATTACAAGAATCATCTTCATTAGTGTTGCTTCATATCATCAAGATTTCAAAAATCATTTTTTTCGTTCATAGTTCATCGATAGCATTGAGTTCTAGATCTCTGCCTCTCTGCAGAAATGGTTATTGATAAACTAGTTCATACACCAGGCTTCAAGAAAAAGCTGCACAACCTATTAACAGATAAAAAATGAAACAAGTTCCTGTGTTGTTACCTCAAGTTCTTGCCTCTGGTAGCTATAATTTATATATATGTTGCTCAAATACCATTGAAAAACCTCTGGAGTTTTTTGGATAAGTGTTTTCATTTCTTGGACTCTGCACAATCAAATAGCTGATGCTCTAGTCAAAACAGCACATGAAAGAATAAAGAAGATGCTCAAGTGATATGTCAAAAACCATGTCTTTCACATGTTTGTAATCAAGCATAATTTGAATTGAAAAGGTCTGGAAGATGGCAGGGTCAAATTGGTCTCCATGTTAGCTATCTAGATGGGTCACATGATCATACCAAAGTTTTGGTAATAGAGCAAGAAGCCTAAAAAAGCTTTAAAGATTCTTCACACATCTCAACTTGCCTTCTAAAGATTGATACCATGAGCCTCATCTCCCCTCTCCCAAATTTCTTCCAACCACAAAACTGGTGTCTGTAAAGGAAAAGGAATAAGATTCTCTAACCTAATCTTTCAAGAATAATGAGACCATTCTAATATCAGACCATCCAATCTATTATAAAATGAGTTGGGTTCAGAATTTCAAGTAACACATCAAAACACATCAACATAGCAATAGCCTCTGATTTTGCTCTTTGCCCTTTGCCTTCTGCCATCTGCCATATCACTAAAATCAACCTGAAAAGTACCGAAAATGTCATACCAAAGCCCTAACCACCATGCCAACCACCACCAGCATCACCATGCTGGTACTACAACAATGACTATCCAGTTTTCATTGTGGAGTCCAAGCCAAGCATTGTCACTCATCCTCCTAGGCACCAAAATGCTTATGTGACATACAACAATGTTTACGAGGAAAGCGTTCAAGAGGCTCCGAGAGGGGTTCGAGTGATTGAATATGAGTTCGAACGTCCTCCCCCAAGAATGAATTTTGACAGATATGAGGTCTGTGAAGAGAAAATTGACCGAGAAGCTGAGGAATTTATTAAGCTAGAGCATAAAAAGTTTGGATATTATGCAACTGAGTGTCAACCATGAAGGTTGTATGAGATATATTATACAACTTGTATCATTGTGTCATAGCTTCAAGAATCTATATATATCATTTCCAAATAATTCATCAAAGAGCACATTATATTGTGTTCAAGATCAAACCAAATGTACTGAATATGTGATTTTTTTTCTTCAAAAATGCAATTATATGAATTTTCTTTTCTTTGTATTTGACCATAAAACACCATATTTAGCATGCGGGCTGCTATGGGGAAAAAAATGTGGTGCACAGTTGATACATTGTCTTATTTCAGTAAATTTACAGCAGACACTTCTAGATTTCTCAATTTCAAAGACAGCACAAGTGTCTGAACATAATCCACTAAAATGGCTTCATAGGGTCCATTACTAGTGGAAACCTAGACCCTATGATTCCTGGTCTAGTCTAATTTGGATATAACATAGCATAACAAATATATATGTTTCCTAGTTTGTTGTGGATTCTTCTCCAAGGTTCTAGGTCATGAGTCTGAGAAATCTTCCAATATAATATCAGCCAATGTCATGACGCAAATGTATATATCAGTGAGTCCCTGATGTGCACATGTCAGAAGCAACAGGGAAGATTCTAACTTTCATATGCAACAAGGCACAAGCTTATAGTGCAGCAGTGAAGCCAATTCTGCTTCATCAAATTGCAAATAGGTACTGAAACTAAAAGAAAGAAACACAGAACAGACCAACATGAACTCAATCATTGAAGCAAATTCAGCTGAGTACAATATGCCTACAATTATTGAACCTTTTCATGGTTCTGTTCCATTAACTGAATCAAATATTGGAAACATGAAGATGAAACAGTGAAGATGCTCCTATCCCTTCAGTGTCTATTCATATATGGTATAGTTTGGTACACAAACAAGACTCATTAAGCAATAAGCATATATAGCTTCATCATCACTATCCCTCGACAGAACCTAAGCTATGAAGAGAAGACAAAAAAAAAAAAAAGAAAAAAAAAAGGTACATCATATCATGACCAAAACAAGAGACACAAGTAGAGGAATCCTCCATATCTGACCTCGAAGCTCTTTTGAGCTCTTAGTGGATAGATCTACAAAGAGGACAGGAAGTGTGCTTATTGTGAAACCACTTCTCTAAACAATTCTTGTGGAAAAAATGCTTGCAAGAAAGCTCACTGACCTCCTCCTCTGCCTCAAACCTACACAAACACACACAGCACTCAACAACAACACCACCATTGCTGTTTCTAGGAACACCATTATTGTGACACAAAGATTTGAACTTGGTTATCGAAACCCTCCTCTCTCTTGTTGTAACATTGAGCTCAGGACACCTATATGGGTCTTGTTCTTCAAAATCATCCTCAGAACTAGCCGTTGCACCAATTACTTGCAGGGCAGATCTCAGCATGTTCTTCAATAGAGCCATTGAGAGGACTGTGTTCATGACCAGCACCGGCAGCATCCCCTCCGCCGGACAGGGAAAGTTCGACAGACCCATTTCTTGATTTTCCGATAAACCCTCAAACAAACACAAAAGTTCACTTCTTGACACAAAGTTCACAACTTTTTGTAAAATTTTGTAGTGTTGTATATATGAAGACAGAGAGCAAGAAAAATCAAACTTTGCTTCCACGCAAAGCCACAAGAACAAGCTCAGGTGTGAAATTGGGACAGCACCAGCTAGGGACAGTGGAGGCTCATGAGCTAGCTGTTCATAAATACATGTATCAGGCAATGCGGGCTTAACCGTGGTTAGTGGGGTTGGGTTAGTTAACTCTATGTGGGGACAGGGGGTACACGTGGCGACACGTGTTGGGTGGTTTATTAATTTTTTGTAATATAAATGGATGTGGTGGCGTTTTCAGATGACAAAAATGGCAACTTTGATGTAGCCACGTGTCCGGGAGCTTTTGTGTGGGCCTATGAGGAGGCGCCGCCTTGCGATTTTGAGCTGGAAGTGGAAGTTTCTTGATTCCTTCGGAGGTGTGTGACGGTGACGTTGACGGACGAAGCAACGGCTCTGATTACGTCGAGCTTCATCGTTAATTATTATTACGTTAATCTCCTAATTTCCCGCTGATGTTGTGTCATATTCATGTGTCGTGTTACGACACAAATTCTTAGCTCAAGCCTCAAACAAGGACTTAGTGGTTGACTAAGTAACAACGTGAACATAATGCGCAAGTCATCCTGAAATTGGCAATCACATTCTTAAGAATTCACAAACCTCGTAAAGAATTAACCATTCGAAACTAGAGATGATTGAATGATTCCGTCTCATCCACAGGAACCAGCCAACTGAATTCGGTCAAAATGCCTCTTATTCACCTAAAAATTGAAGCCTAATATTACCGATTCGATTAGGTTGATTACAATGCTAAATGGTGCAGTATATTTCGGCTCAAAAAGATGGTGACCAACCAAAGCAATAACTAATTGATACACCTACTATAACAGATTATATGCCACAATCTAATATTCTTACTTCTTAGTATACAACTTCCACCATCTATGTCTACTAATGAGCTGTGGAATTTACTCCGATTGAATGGAAATAAGCTTTCTCCGCATTTGCAACCCGACTTTGAAACATTGTCCACTCCTTTTTACACCTCTCCCTCACCTGAAACGGTATAGAAATGTCAGTGGCATCAGAAGCAAGTCACTAAAATAACTACAGGATAGTATCATAAAAAGTAAAGTTGTGTGAAAGAAAAAGACTTTGCATACCCCTTCCCATGGCGCCTTCCCATTTTGTGATTGTCCCTGCCAGAAACCGAAAAAATTAGTAAGTACTTGCTCCAGCAAGCTCTTAAAACAAGTGAGGTTAAAAAGTGACGGGCCAGTGATTCTTTTTTACCTCGTTCCCAAGTGAGGGAACAGTCTGATGAACAATCCACTGAGAATCTACAACTCCGATTTTCTCATGAGCAGGCTGGTTTCAACAGAATTGTGTTAAGACTTCCACGCAAATTAGACTCTAAAAATCAATGAAAGAAGCATACAGATAAACAAAGAAGGAGAACAGGTCACTGACCTCGACACACTTTCTGAGGGCAAAATCAAGACCCCAGCCATGTACCAAGTCATTCTGCAATTATAAAAAGTATGTCGATCATAATTTATTGTGAAATAATAAGGGCAATGATAAATGAATGGGTTTACAATAACCCCTCTGTACCTGAATCATATGCCACACACAGCGCCATGCATCTCGTGAAAACACAGGAGCCATAATCTCAACAAACCTGCATTTATGAAGGGGCTTACTAGTAAGATCAACAGAGCTCAGATAACACGCACAACAGGAGAGAAAATACAACTACATAGAAGCGGCAGAAACAAGAAAGACTTAAGAAGCAGTTCATACGCTGCACAGGGAGGCAAATGTGGCTCTGAGCACCAGCCTGGTTTTTCTTCCGTTTGCCTGATATTGAGTAAAAGGATTAAAGTTACTTGATATATCAACCTAAATCCAAATGAGGTGTGGTAATAGAATGAGATAGAATTTTTACTTGTGAACTTCACGATCTCCCCTTCTCTTTGTCATCTGCCAAGTCAGTCCTTTGTTAGGTTCCAAGCCAGGCTGAGAAATCTCCAGGCCATGCTTCCTCACTAGCTTTATGTACCTACAATTGGATACAAAGTGCAGAATAACGTTGAGTACACAGAAATTTAACCCCACCAAGAAAATATAATGAAATTTTGCTATCCATTCCAATACTCACGCTTCTCCATTAAAATGCTCGACCCCTAGGTCCTCATCCCAGATAAATATGTAGTCATATGGTGCCACTATGTCAGGGTGCAAAAAACGCTTGGCATACCACCTATGAAAATAATCAGAAAGCTATTAGTAAGCACATGATCCAAGGAAACCACCTTTAGGGCAGTCAATCACATTCCACTTCAGTTTAACAACAAATAGAAGTGGTTGCTTACCATTTAGTTTGCTTACGAACACTCACATGGATTGCCCGCTTGGACCACTCAAATTCATCCCATTCCGTTGTCCGACCATCATAATGAAATAGAAGGATGGTGAAGTCCTCTGAAAACTGTGAACCAAGCATTTTCAGTCACACAACATCGAGAGAGAGAGAGAGAGAGAGAGAGACCTTTTTAACTGATGCATCAATATTGTGCCTCTGATTGTAGCCAACAGTGAAGGTAACAAGATACTTTGGTTTAATGACCAAATCCTGCAGACATAACTTCATTAAGAAACTCTAACTCTAATTCTCTAAACAATCAAAGATGTCTACCATAAAGTTTAGCAGCATCAGCCACACCAACCAACAAGAGCACAATCAAAAATATATGTTGCTGCAGGAAGTCCCCTAAAATACCATATGGTCTTGGCAATTTGACTTATATCAACAAATCAAAATATATTATAATTTAGCCTAAAAAAATATTTTAAAAATAACTTCAACCTTGAATTATGCACATTTTTGTGAGTATGTAATAAGATTCAAGGAGTTTTGAGGTAATCCAAACACCGCTTAAAGTGGTAACAGAATCTATACCTCACTAGGCTTACCCCACAATCTGCGTGGGTACAAGTCTGATTCGGCTGCAACAATTCCTGGTGGTAGTCTTTCTGCACCTCGAGGATTTGAAGGGACCCAAATCTACATCAGAATCAAGCGAGAAGGGGGAAAGCAAGTTAACACTTTCAAACATGGATATAATTACATTACATGTCTAATAGTTTGTCGTATCAGATAACAAACCATCTTAAGGTACATAAATATCATCTAGCATGAAAATCAAGCTCAGCAGGAAGCGAGGGTGCAATGAAAACCCATATTTGAGCAGTTGGTAGTTTGTTGATTATGCATTTTATGTGACAAACGGGCCAAACAAACAATGGAATTGGATTTACTGAGGATCCTCTCTCTCTCCTTGAATCTCCAAGCCTATTCTATTCAAATTCAACCCCTAATTAATATGGCACCAATTAAATCATATCGAGAATTTTTGCCCCTTATGTTAGCAGAAACCATTGGCAATCTCCTACCATCAAGAAAGTGCCAGAGTAACCTGTCCATTGGCAGCGAAGGAGCCAAAGCTAAACATATATGTATTGGTATACAATATAACATATATGTGAATGGGAATACTGAATAATCATATTATGACCAGATCAGGAAAAATATTTCTGCAGATTTTATCAGTGATAGAACTAATGCAGTTTTTCTCATGAACCAAACGAAAAGAGTCTAGATAGAGCATGTTACCCTCTTTATTCTACTGTTCCTTTAATGAGGGGGCTCACTTTTGTAGCTTTCCTATCATGTTTGCAGTTTGCTATACATGGATTGTTGCAGATTAAAACATATATATGACTATATGCTCATGCAATAGCAGATGGCTTGCACTTGTTTCTAAAGCCTTGAAAATTGTTATCCCTACATTAAGAACAGAACTGACGAAAAAAATATAGAACGGAGGAGCTCAGAAGGAAATATGACAGAACAAAAACAGGATGAATTTTCTGTTAGATTATTTCGTTATGGAAGAACAAGAGGCCTAGCTAACTTCTGGAGGAAGAATGGAAAGTAAAATACTAATTGAATGAACTTTCACGTTTTCAAGTCAGTCAGAGAAATGCAAATAATTGATCTATATGTTCATATGGATACTGAACACCTTGAAGCTTATGACTACTCATTTTTATAAGGTCTCTCCACATATAGTTAGCCTCCTCTCTAAAATAATTTGTAGATTGAGGGTTCTCATTATAATTCTTACACCCTTATTTCATCCCCATATGCTTACTATTTACCCTACCTATAGTTACTTGCCCACAAAAGATATCATTGTATACTAATATTACAACATCTTAATATCAATAACAGAAAGATATGTACAAAATAAAGAACAATAAATTTATTTCAAAAAGAATTACAAAAAGTTGCACACCTCAGAATCAAAACAAGAAGATTTATAAAATGCATTTTATTGTTTTGACGGAATGGAAGAGCCAGAATGGCAATCTATATTTTAATACATTTTATGGATCTGAATGTAAAAACAGTTCAAAACTACCCAGAAAATTGCAATTAATACTCGTGGACCTGCAATTTTCCTAACACATTAATGCTAAGATTATGGAGAAAAGGAATACCTTTGATGTACCATTCAAATTCCGAGCTTGATTTGGGTTGGCATTTTTATGATTCACTGAAGACCACGCATTTAAAAATGTTTGGGTTGAGATGCCAGATTTGTGGTCATCAATGTATGACAAATCAACATTAGGAAGAAGGCTGGAGCTCAAATTTAGCTGCAAAATTGAATTCAAACAGGTTTTCTTAAACGATTCATTAGATAGATGCCTAGATGGATACAATACAAATGCAATATAAAAAAAACATGTGAAAACTTTCTTTACCTTAGTTAATGACAATGTAGGAAAGGACACTCCAATAAAAAAGCCAAAAACTATTCCAGTAAAAGTTGTTACAACGAGCCTCATGTTATCATTTGGTTTTCTACTAACCACACTGCAGCCAACAATTTGCAAATGTTACACTACTGGTTGTCATATCGAGGCTTTGTGAACTAGGAAAAAGTATCACCTGCGTGCGAGGCTTCCCATCTTATTTACAATCTTCGGACTGTACATTCACAACAAGAATAAGATGCAATGTATGATGATCAAGCACAGCGCTGTTTAGCAAGTCATGAGTTGCCGATTCTCATAAAAGATAAGAGAACCTCACAGACACCCGGACCTGATGCAAGTGGAATATTGACATTAATTAGTTCAATAATGCCTCCTTCATTACTCAAACGAAGATTTTATGAAACGAAAAAAATGAACTATGCTGCATGCTTATCAAGCAAAATTATAATTCCAGGTCAAGAATTCATATAACTTGGGTGGCATTTCTATGTGATAACAAAAATGCTCTACCTAAGTCTAATCCATGCACAAACTTTGAATCTGAAGAATCACCACCCAATAGATTCTCAGGTGACCAAACCTCCTAAACACAGTGCTAACGGGTTCCTTTTCACTAAGCTTCCAAGACTATATTTGCCCTCCTGGAATTCAAATATTTTTGGTCTGTGCTTCCAAATTTCATGTCTATACTACTGATATCACTTAAAACATATATGAAATATAAAAAATCTTGAAAACATAATATGAGCAAAATTAGGAAGTTTCAAATCTTGAAACTGATCATAAAGGCATAAATGTAGCAAGTGATCATGTGCTTCTTCCTCCTAACCCTCTACAAGCAACTTTACTGAAGAGAACCATGTGCTAACTTAGACAGAAAACACACTCAAATCATCAATTTAGCATCTCCATCCGCAACCTCTTAAAATCATATTAAAAAATTAAGCAAAACAAATCCACTATATTTAGCAAACAAAAACAACTTCCTTGCTTGCATTGTACAACTAAGTTAGCTTAAAAACCATCTGCAAGTGTGTTCTACAACCATCCCTTGGTCTTAGCCATTGTTTAAACAATTTATTAATCTTCAAGCAACTACGAAAAATTCAAGACAAAGATCGCTCCAGCAAGATATTTGCACGGACCACAATCTAGCAACTGACAAAGTGAGACTGTGAGAGAGCACACAGAAAACCACAAATCTGGAAAATCAAAATTGAAAACCAAAACCGCCAATAGCTAAATTTGCTCAATAATAAATTAACTACCGCATCTACTCATCCAAAATAGAGAAGAGAAAAAAAAAAACAAAGAAAACACAATACCGAACTATCAGCTTGCCGAGAAAGAAGAAAAAGAACAAAAATTCAAACAATCGAACTTCAAATCTTATCTCGTTTTTCGCTCAACTGCTGAAGTTACTACATTATTTCTCAGTCACAATTTTAATTTATTTTTCCGGTTCTGAACAACAAACGAACTTCGTTGACTACAAACTTCTAATTAGTTTAATCTCCCGACCATTTTCTCGGCAACCAAACACGGAAAGCACATCACAGAAGAGGAATCGGAGAAACGAACCTGCAAAGTGAGAAAACAAAAACGGAAGTGCGGGGAATGAGCAAGATCTGGCGAAGTAGATGCGTGAAAATGGCGATGGAAACGAGTTTCTGCGATTTGAAATCTCAGAGAGTACAAAAAAAAAAAAAAGCGGTTTCGAAGCAGAAAGAGATAGTGAAATTTATGGTGATCGGGTTTTGAAGAAACGTGAGAGAAGGAGAATCAGAGTGACCAACTAACCACCTAAAAACGGGGATTGTTCGATATTTTTGTTCCTCGCTCTTTATGTTGTTCCTGTTTTTCTCTGGCTCAGTGATCGTCTCATTCTCATTTGTTTCTATTTATTTATTTATTTTTAAATATGAAAATGTTACTATGTGCTTTAATGTTAACAAATTAATTTTGACAATTTGTCAAATCATTTATTGATTGTGGAATTCTCTTTCATGTTAAAAGGATTCAAAATTGATGAAAGCTCGTATTCATGGTTATCTTAATTAGTAGCATTAAGGTTAAATTTTTGAAAGATTTGTTCTATATTAAATTTGATTTCTACTTTTATTTTTTGTAGTTTCTTCTTCTCCTTCTCCTCCCCTAGCTAGATCTTATTAGCTACTACTACAAAGTCCTTTTATTCTCATGGAGAGAGAGAGATTTTTATTTTGTAATTGGTAGGGTTTAGGGTTATGTGATTGTAGAGTGTATAGACGTGCATGTTTGTAATTATATAGCTACTCGGTTCCTTCTATATTTAGGTGAATTGTTCTTTTGTTTTGTCGCTTGTATGGTTGGGTTGGCCGTTATTTTAGTTGGATCATATGAAGAAAAAAGTTTTACCTATTTTCAAGCTCCACTCCTTTCTCTGACCCAAAGAAGAATGTTTTCATGGTTTTCTTGATTTGGATAATTGTGGTGTGGAGAATTTTTCTCTGGATGTGGAAGTGTTTTTTACAAAAAAAAAAAATATATATATATATATATATATATA
>JAYMTA010005872.1:0-10954 GCA_036897625.1 Pelargonium cotyledonis | reverse complement strand
GGAACGATCATAGGAACCCACGCCAGACCCCCCCCCCCCCGCTGTTGTCAGCCACCACTGTCCGGTAGTTCCTTCGACGTGCAGATCCACAGCCGGTGAGGTTTGTGTAGGGATTTATTTTAGTTTTAGAGATTTATTTTGTATTCCAAATTTGTTGGAGATTTTTGGTTTTGTTTGTAAAAAAATTTGTATATCATTTTATTCATAAAAGAGTCGTTGGACTCGTACATTCTACTTTTATCTTGTCCATTTTGGTCTTTTGCACCGGAGCTGGTGTTTGCTATTGTATCAAATTTAGTCCAATAATTTTTGTCCATGCACAGGAGAAATCCACTTTTTCCCTCCACTAAGTAGCTATTTTGATGATTTTAACGAATAACGGATATCCTATATTAAACAAAAATAACTTATCGAAAATCCTACGTAAGCTAAACAAACAAGCAGTAATACATGATTCATTTTGTCGATAATATATTAATTAATTAAAAATGAAATGAGAGGTAAGGTATTGTGGCATTGGGAGGAGTGAGTGGTTAATGAGGTGACCCACCACCACCACTGATGGAAATGATATAACCGTAGATGGTGGCGCCAATTCAGCCAACAAACTCATCTCCTTCTGTTCTTCCCCCTTTAAAAATCTGCACCTATCCTACACCGCACGCCTTTATTTTTAGCTTTTTCTTCCTTTCATATTCATATCACGCGGTTTTTCCTATTTGTATTCCCAATATTAACCTTATTACTCTCCACACTTTAAGCTCGCTTCTATTTTATACTTCAAACTAAATGTTTTGTGATGCATACCTAAAGTGTTGGTTAGTAATTAAATGCATTGATTTCTACACAAAATTTTGGTTACATTCATCAATTAGAAGTTAGAATTACAATTTATAAAGTAGAGTAGATAATTTAGATCCGAATTTAAGGATAAAAAAATGATTTGATCTTATCCGATCAATTTTAAATTTGAGCATATATTCTTTACAGAATAAGGATCAGATTGAAAAAATCCGCTTATTTTACACTAAGAATCTAAATTTTGTCTAATATGATCTTATCAAATTCGATATGAATATATCATTGGTTTAAATCGACTCTCATGTTTCAATTCAAAATGTGAACCATGATCTGATCCAACTGGTTGCCATCTCTAAACTAAAGCATGTTATATAATCATTATTTTTTATCATAGCTACACAACAAAGAGTAACTCTCTCCTATAAACTCAAATAATTTACCACATATCATGAATAGGGAGACTCGAACCCGAAACTTCACAGTGTTATATAATCATTTTTTTGTTTAGTGTTATATAGTCACTTTTTGTTTCGAACAAAATGAGATCCATTTTTAACAATAATACCTATCCAATAATAATGTCCTATATGATTTGATTTGATTTAATTACAATATATAAATTATTTGAGCTACTCATTCCAACATATAACATGGGGTTTTGTTATTGATCATCTACCTTAGGGGAGGCCTTAATTTGTGTATTTTTTCAAACTTGTGCATGTGCAACATGTAGTTATAGATCACATGCTTCTAATTAATCAGCATACACAACTAATTTACTAATTACCCTTTTTTGTTTAATTAATTATGGTGGTTTCCTTATGGACAACTAGTATGTGAGTTATTTAAGAGCATGAGATTGTACATAGCATGTTGGAGACAAACCAAACCTAACACATTGTTTTAATCATTAATCATAATTAGTTTATGTGTTGGAATAGATTAATACTTGAGAGAGGTGTGTGTGGACAGAACCATAGTCAAAGTTTGCGAGAGACGCATGAATGATTAGTTATAATTTAACAGATAATTCTTCTTTAATTTTTTTTACATTTATTATTTTATATATGTGCCCTTCACAAAGTATACATCAGATTGTCCTATTATCATCACCTACTAGAAGCACTCACTTCATGATGTAGCTCAATATTTGATGTTCTACCCATTTGATTTGGTATTATAATTCACACAGTACTCCCACTTAAAACACATTAGTGTAGAAGTATACATGGGATATATTGTGAATCCAGTTATATAATGGTGTTGGTGTTTAGACAATAGTAAACGGGTTTTCATCTTTACACGGGTGTCTCGTTATTCTAATGCATGTAATTGTCAAATATGTTATTCTTAAGACCGTTGTGTTTGTTTCTCATACTCTCATAGTTGATCCTCCATTGGATTGTATCATATCCTCAGGCATGTTCATTTTGTCAAAACTGGCCTTCATGGAAATATGTGGAACTTCTGTATCTATGAGTACTCGGTGTATATCGTACGTAGATGTGCTCGACTATGGGCTGCTCAATTGTTACTAGGTCCTTGTATGGGAAGCAAATCCCTTCAACATCATTTTCGTTGAAACCTACACCACGAGTCTCGGTCTCCTTGTTAATTATGCCATTTCCGAAATTCTACCCCTTGTTCATGTTCATGGTAGAGCTCCTAATTAGTGAGCTCATTTTGTTCACACCAAGTTCACCCGATGATACTCCCCAAAGGCTTGTTCTCCTAGTTGGATAGAACCTCCTTGCACTCCTTCACATTTGATCATGTGAAACAATATTTTTCTCTATTTATACTTCTTTGATGCGTAAGGTAGATCCCGATGATGATGAGATAATACTCTTAACACTGAATGTAGTAAATGTGAACATACATGGTCATTGTGTTTGTCTTCCTATTTACTTTCAAGAGTATGTTTTGCCTTTACAAATGTCGTTCCGCTTATTCCACAACATGTCTCATTTATGTGTTTCGAACGAGCTTAACTCTTATGCCCACACTGGTTCTTTAGTCGGTTATGACATTCCCTAATGGTATTTTAGCTTTTAGGTGGTAAAACTCATATTTTATTTCGTCCACTCCTAGATGAAGAACTTCATGAAGAGCGAAAATCTTCTGTTATCGGATGTGAGCCCTACAAAATGTCATGAAGAGCTATCTAGGTCGGAGGTGTGTCATCCTCTCACACACATACATATGCATATATATTAGTTAGGAATATTTTAAATTGATATACAAATATGTGTGTGACATCACTCATTTGTAAGAGATGACAGAGCCTATAATGATATTTGTGATTATTAATAAAACACTAGAAAGTAGTAATGGTATTATTGTTGGGAAAGGATAGAAGGGTGGATTTCATGATAGAATTGAGACAAAAGAAGCAAACATGAGAGGAGAGGATAGACATTGGAACTGTCTCATAATAATACACTACTCTACACTAACCCCTCCTAGTGCAGTGCTGCCCCTTTTAGCTTTGTAGGTAAAGCCCACTACAATATATATACATTTTAACTTCAAATATTATACTAATCCCATATATATTGAACAAAAAAGGTTGTTAGGACTTTGTTTATTTGATACTCCTCCAAAGTGGCTTCAGTACCTCTTTTCATCTTATACAACTGACAACAAAAAAAGGCTCCTACACAACACGTATCATTGATTAAGAGTGGCATGATTCATTTATATTTGCGTAATAGTAGAAAACGCGCTAACAGTTTAAGTTACGAAGAGAATTTAGTTGTTTCGAAGATAGGCGTCCAACACTAATTTTATTAACCAACATTCATCGAGTCAAGTGATTTAAAGTGTTGGAATTTTTTTTAGAGATCTCAAATTGAAGCTCCATGAATTTTTTTTTAGAGATCTCAAATTGAAGCTCCATCATGACGTTAGTGCCGTGGGTAAAACTCAGAATGAGCCCTACGAATTTATGTAGATATTGGTGATGAGAAGCCACTAAAAATAAGAATATATCCAAAAGAGAATTGCACATGGAGCACTGTGGTATGCATTAGAGTTTGTAGCAGAGAGAGAGAGATTTGGGAAATGGTGATGATATGGATGGGCCTCTTGACCAAATAATGCCAGCTTCCTTTTCAAGCCACCAACTTTTGCCTTCTAGTTTCTATCATGTGAAAAAAAATATATATATGTACTATAATTTGGTTTCCCATTGTTGTGCTAGTTTGGTGCACACATAAAGCATATAGATGAACAAATAAACTAAGTCCATCACATAAATTGATGCATTGTGTTCAAGTAATAGTAAATGAGGCCTTGGGAGTGGTTCTAGATTGCATGTGTGTCCAAAGGGAAGAAGTGAGACAAAACAAGATTCTTAGTAAAAACTAAGCATTCCATGACCAGGTGAGTGACATAGATTGATGTGTGAGTGAGACAAAAGATTATTAATATTGATCCATCTCTCAAGGCTCAAACAGTGTGGTTCTTCTCGAAGGCAAAAAAATGAGAAAGTTCCCTTCCTGTTTCCTCTTGTTTGCTTGTGAAAATGTGAGGAGCTACCACATGGAGAGATGCTTATTTAAAAGCATTGGTAGTTGAAGCTGTCTTCAAATTATTGTACATTGCTGCATTACTTAATTACTTGCTTCTCTCTACCTTTTGATCATCACAGTTCATGCTCTTTTGTGATGAATTATACTTTACTGTTTTAAGGGCATACAAACAAATTACACAACTACAACACAAAACCCTCTATTTTTATGACATGTCATTTCTCTTACTATGCAAGGGAAAGTAAAGACAAGAAAAACATGGTGGAGTGTCTTGGATACTTATGCTACCTTTTTATTTGTGGGTGGGTTTTAAAGCCAACAACGGTACAATTTGAAATTGATGTTTGTGGAGTTTGAATTGGTAAATTTGAGATGCAAAGTGGTTAGGTGATAACGTTACACTTGAAAAACAAAATCAGTGGTGATAGGGAAATAAAGTGGGTGTTGCTATGACAATTTTGTATGTTTTTTTTTTTTATATACTATAGAGTTCCTGAGCGGGCTCGCACACTCGCGGTTGTCGCCTTAATATGTTTTACCAAACTCAAATTTGCTCTTCCCATGAGTGTGTTAAGCGAAGATCGAACACAACCGTTCTTTCCACTCACGCAACTTATGTTGTCATCTAACTATATATTTCATATGATTTTTCTTTTTTACATAAAGGAAAAGTAGATAATAGTGGTGCAATAAGATGAGTTAGTTGTAAAGGGAAAGGACAAGCAATTATATAGCAATTGACATTTGTTTGTTTGTTTGCGATGTAATGCATTGCATTGCATTGCAGCTGGCTTCACAGACGATTGATTGAGTCAAGTGAAAGAGAAACATCAAAGTCTATAAAGTGGAGCATGCTGATGGATACTTTATTCCATATCTAACTTTTCTACTCTGTTTTGTCACCTATTGCTGTTCACATACAACATATTCACAATTTAAAACCATCAAACAATCCCAGAATCATCCACTACCAGATCACCAGAACTGGTAGCATCCATCATTTTCAGAACATACCAACCTTATACTTCTCATAATGATAATCTTATGAGCACAATTACAGGAATTGGAACCAAAAACTTGGATGTTTAAACTACCAAATCTCTGTCATTTCATTCTTGCTATCATGTAGTTTCAAGGAATACCAGATTACTTGATGCAAAGGAAATATTCATGGAACTGTGCACATATTGCATTCAGTATGTAACTGGTAGCCCCAAATACTAGATTCATACAACCATATATTCGGAAAAGGAAGAATTAACAGAATGTAACAGACAACCCAAGCAAAAAGATATCATAGATTCGATCCTCCAATTGAGATCAACACAGCAGCATCCACTTTCACTCTAGTGCCCATACTTCTGAAACTCCCATTCGCTGTTATCTGTAAGCGAAAAAGAATGTCACATATGAAAGGATGTTCATGTCAGGAAATAGCAATGAGCGTAGGGCAAAACGAAACATACCCAGTGGACACACTTGGCGGGTCTTGAGCCATCGGCTGATGCAGTGGAAGTGAAATGCATGATTACAGACACCTGCAAATACAAAAAAAGCACACCTCAGATATAAGTTATTATTGCTAATTTATTATGTGTAATGAAAATCAACATGCAATTTACAATATGAGAAAATGACTCAACCAAGAAAAGGTAACGTGCAAATTAGGCACTCAAGTTGAGGTTCCAATTCATGTTGAGAGACTGCTCACCTCAAATAACCTCATGTGTTGAAAATGCATGTTTTGAATGGTAACATATACAAGTGTTAGTATAGACACAAAAAGTCTATGAATGCCACACAGATACAAGAAAACATAAGAATGCATGCACGATATCAAACAATACTAAAAAAACTATGAATAAGCGGTGTTCATATTCCAGTCCAGATCGGATTTTGGACCCGAATTACATCCAGTCCAGACCGGAATTATGATTATTTTTTATTTTATACTCTTTACAATATATATTTAAAATTTATTTATTAGTTTTCGAACAATCCACTCATCAAACTCGCTCAATTACATTTGTAATATTTGTCCCTAATTTTTTTCTTTATAAAGTAATTATTAAGAAATTTACAAAATTGAGTCAAACCAGTCTGATCCTGTGCAACTTTGGTCCGGCCCAGTCTTGACCAGCCAAACACCAGTACTAACAACATAATTAAGGCAATTAGCATTTGACAACATCCTGTCAATGTAATAAATACAAATATATTATATTACATATATGTGTAAATGCTGACATAAGATTAAGCTATCCACTTGATGTGCTACTTGTAGATGTTACTTCTCTGACCCAGATTCTCACACACCCAGTTATTGGAATAACCAACACCACCAGGGATCATCATGTAGTTATTTAATTTAACATCATAATTTGAATAGAGATGTCTACTATTTTGGGTGATTAAGGTGGTATATGCTAATGTGTGCTTGAATAACTTTAACTTTATAACATTTTAATCCAACATATACTGGAAAAGGAACTTTGAAGGAACTCGTTTTGTATCATTCTAAAAAGCTGTATTATTACTAACATCAAACCCCCATTATTATGCTAGAAGAATGAGGGTTCTAATATCACTATCCAAACATATTCTATCTAAACACCAAAGGGAGCTACAAAGCATGTCAAAGAAACATCTTATTGAATTATCTTAGTTAAACCCTTGATCTAACCTATCATCATGTACAACTGTTAAACACTGATCAAACCTATTCACCTGCTAAACACAGATACCATTGCTTAGTGCCCTTCAACTCAAGAGGCTACTGAATGGTAATTCACATTAAGACGTACAAACAAAACATATCATGCCTCAAAATCTAAATGGAGGGGAATGAACTTGTATAGAGAGATCAGATTGAGCAACATTTCATGTATCATTTATAAAGTGGTTCAAAATAGCAGCTATATCAGGTTCTAGTGTTATATTTCCTCTACGGTGTTTTGTAGATAACTACTTAGTAAATGCTAACTTCCACGGGGCAACTAATAAATTAAAGCGTCCACAATGAGGGATAATAAGAGTACAATATCATAGAAAATAGCACATTACAATCTTATTATCCAATGCGTGGGTGTAACAGGCTTTATGCACCTAAGGATATCTCCAATGGATTATCCTCTAAAGAGATAATAGCATGGATCCACAAATGCCACATCATCATATTACTTCTATAATACCTATTTTCACCGTCGTTTAAATGAAACCACAATAATCTTTTTCATATTAACTTATTATTATTATTTTCATATTATTATATGTATTTTTATTTTACTGGAATAACAACTTTGATAAGTTTTAAACGTAATCATTCTATAATGTATTTAATATATATTTCATGCATAACATGTATTATGCTCACACAATGGAAACAATGGGTGTAAAGCGCCACTTTTGAGGTTATTACACTCACGTTACACACCATTGTGGATGCTCTAATATATGTTATGCCCGTTATAGAATGATTACACATGACATTTGTCAATTGTGTTCTTAAAAATGTTTTCAATAATATAATAATAATGATAGTGGGTCCATGATATTATTCTTTAGAATATAAGAGCATTAGCATCAAAGGAACTCAAATAGAGTCCTTATTTAAATATTTTATTTTTTTGGTTTGTAACATAAGCAAAACTTCTCAACAATATGAATTTCTACATTGATGGGACTCAAATTGAGTCCCAAATTACCATATTATATCAATTATATTGTGAGAATTTGTCTTCATATGTCATATGGTATTATATTATTGACTAATACATTAAAAAAATAGGAGTAATGATTAAGGTTCAAGGACCTCTTAAGAGGGCCCAAACCTCTTAGAGGTTTTTCTACATCAAAGGTCCTAATGTTTGTTTAGGACTCATTTTGTCGTCCCAATGCAATGGGGACCTTCAATGTGAATTGTAGTAAGAGCATCCACATTGAAGATCTCCATTACATTGGGACCACAAATGAGTCATAAAATAACATGGAGACCTTTGATGTAGAAAAACCTTTAAGAGGTTTGGACCGTCTAAAGTAGTTATTGGACCTCAATGTTGACTTCCATTTTTTAATATATTATCCAATAGTATGATGACATGTGAAAATAAATATGTTATTATAATTTGGGACTCAATTTGAGTCCCATCAATGTAGATATTTATTTGGGTTAGGACCTATGCTTATGTGGCAAAACAAAACATTAAAATATAACAAATAGGGACTCAATTTTAATCCCTCCGATGAAGATGCTCTAAGAGCATCCACATTGAAAGTCCCCGTTGCATAGGGACCACAAATGGGTTCTCAAAAATCATTGGGACCTTTGATGTAGAGAAACATTTAAGAGGTTTGGGCACTCAGGTCCTCAGACCTTAATCATTACTCCTTTTTTTTAATGTATTAACTAATTATTTGATATCATGTTGCATATGGAAATAAAATTCTTCCAAAATTAATCAATATAGAATGACAATTTGGGACTCAATTTGAGTCCCATCAATGGAGAAATTAATCTTGATTAGGACCTTGGCTTATGTGTCAAACCAAAAAATTAAAATATAACAAGGAGGGAGTCAATATGAGACCCTTCAATGAGACTACTAAGAAGTAATGAGATGATGTGACAATTGTAGGTCCATGCTATTACACTTTTGCGGTGCAAGTCATTGTGGATGCTCTTAGATACCAATGAAACTTTACGAAGAATAGCAATTACATATCTAAACACTTGAATGACCAAATCAAATTTAGATTAAATTTCAGCGAGCATATAAAATCACTTATGCTTTACCAGAGTTTTTCAAAACAAACAACTATTCTCTCTTCAAGGGATTGATTAAACAGCAAGCAAAACATGCAATACCTCCTAAATCTCTAATATTGGGTATTAGATCTCATCAAGTATAGACTATAGAACAAAGATGCATATCAATTCGTACATATAAGTTAAACAACAAACAAAACTAATAACTCCTAAATCTCCTATATTAGGTATGTCATCTCATCAAAGTATAGACTATAGAACAAATCTCCATATTTTTTAACACTGCAAGGATCATAGTCTATGGTCAAGGAAAAGATTAAGGAAAAACTAATTTTTCATCCTACTTTTACAGTTCTTACAATTTCCCTGAAAGACACTTCACATAGAGGAACAATACATGAACAATTCAGTTCTTTCAAAAGTGATTTCAGTAGCAAAAACTAAAATCTGCTTGACAATGAGTAATGATTATCACAATAAACACTCTACACCCACTCCACTCCAGAATGCCCAAGTTCACAAAATTAGTTAAATAAAAAACAAATTTAATCCACATTGACAACATAATATCAACTCCATCAAATTATCAATACTCTTCACTCAGTCACTTGACTGCAGCTAAATACAACTTATCCTCTCGCAACCACCCTCTATTCAATTTTAAAGAACAAAACTTACTATAAACAGATAAGCAGAGCACAGACCCAAAACAAACTTAAGTAATATAAATAAGGGTTTTAGGATAGAAAAAACATACCCCAAGCAACAGTACACTCCTCGCTGGTGGCACTAGCCTGATTAGCCTGGCACTCAATGCCTAAACAATTGAAATACAATGATATAAGCATACAAAATTAGAAAATTAACCACCATAACACAGAAATTTAAAAATTCCGACTAGCTAAGGTGAGATCAGATCACGAGAAATAAAACTCACATAGGTCCATGATGTGATTTCGGCAAATCGCACAGTTATCAACAACAATATCTGCACATAAACATCAAGCTCAAGCGACTGGAAGCACACATAAACAGAAGAACGCAAATACACATAACTAGGAAAAACAGTTAGTGAAGAGGAAAAATTAGGGTTTAGGAAGTGGTACCCCAGGCCCAGAGAGCGACAGCATTCCACTTTTTGATCTCAAATCGCTTGGGCTTCTTAGAAGAGGAAGGACCGGCGCTGCTCGAGGCCTCGCCGACGGGAACCATAGGGACGTCGGAGTCGAGTGTCGCCATGGCTGGAAGAGTTAGGGCAAGGTGTGGCTTTGTGTGAGAGCTACGACGAAGAGGGCTCTGCTCAAAACCAAAACACAAATTCACTCCTAAACGCGAAATAGAAAAATTCGTAGCTAGTCTTTTTGTTGATTGCTGGTATATATATACAGAGGGTTCTCAGTAACTCCTAACCAATCGGGAGCTGCCATCTAGGCATGACAGAAATTATATTTTCTCTTTTGATTTTATTTTCAAATAAATATGTCAAGAATGTAGTGTATGTAATATGTCGACACTTTTTAGTTTTATGATTTTTCCTACTTGGGTATACTTTGGTTTGAGAAATATGAACATTTAAATTTCTTAAACGTTTGAAATATTATGTTGAAATATCCACAAATTTCATACACGAATTTTTACTAAACTAGATTTGTTAAACTTTGCATAAATAAATGTATTAACTATTAATTTTGTACAAATAAAATAAGTACTCAACAGTAACAGTATTATTTATTTTATATTTTTTTGTCGCCTTTGGATAGGGGTGTGCAAATATGTGGGCCAACCCGCCCAAAAAAATCATAACCCGCCCATAGTTAGCCCACACCGCTCAACCCACATGAATGGGCGGCCAGAA
>JAYMTA010005871.1:0-10954 GCA_036897625.1 Pelargonium cotyledonis | reverse complement strand
GTTGTTTTTGGGAATGTTCCGTTAACTTAGACGGAAATAATGGACGGATAGTTTTGTGACATACTTTAGGGTATCCAAAAGTAACAAATCATATTTTAAAATAGATATGTGCAAAAAGTGCATACTTCATGATAGATACGTGTAATTTTTCTCATAAACAAATAAATAGCCACTCCAATGAAATTTTACTGCTCACTTATGAGACTTTGTCAAGAAAATATAAAATACATTAAAATAAAAATTATGGGAAGCAACCTATATTTCTTTTCCCGAAATGTATTGGTGGTGACTAAATATGACATGACATACCATAACATGCATAGCAACATCCAATCTTGCCTTGGGGAGTCCACTTGAATTCAAAACAAAGAAAATAGATACAACCTGTCTTTGCTTAAAGTTCAAATGAAGTCTTGAGTATTAGGAGCATCTTCTATTTGTGTAGGCAACATATTTTACCATAAAAAATATTAATGCATGTATGTTACAAATAGGCTGACGTGATGTAATTACAACCACACATGCACTCTGTATTAAAAGTGAATGATATAGAATCCAAATAAATTTTGAAGAGAGAAAAAAGAATTCCATGGATGAGAATGTGTCAGCGAAATGCATTTAAGTACATGTGGAAAAGAGCTAAAATGGTCCTTGAACTATTCAGTTTGTGCCATTTAGGTCTCTAAACTATCAAATATGTCATTTCAGTCCAAAAGATAGGCGAAATAGTCGTTATAGTCCAAACATTTTCAAAAACCAAGCTCTATCAGGACATTCCGCTAAAATAACTGACAGAACCGTTAAATTTTCATTAAAACAAAATTTAAAAAAAAAATTCACGTTATCAAGACTTAACGGATTTCATCAGTATTTTGACGGAATGTCCTAACGGGACTCAATTTTAGGAAACGTTAAGACTATAACATCTCTTTCGCAGACTAAAATGACACGTTTAATAATTCGGATACCAAAATGGCACGAATTGAAAGTTCGAAGACCATTTTAATTTTTTTTTTTCTAAATACATGCAAAGATGCTCTTACTTTTAGCACTGCTACCTTGTCACAAAGGAGCCATCAAATGTATTGTTTTTTGAAAATTATTTTGCCAATCAGAAAGTAAATTGTATCTACATATTCTCTTTGTTTTCTAGATGAGAGAGCCATTGAGGCAGAGGATGATAAGAAGCAAGCATGACTTTGAATTGTGAAAAAGCTGTTACTTTTACTTGTATCCCAATAAACTCAGTACCTTGTGGCCCAAGAAAACAGACTATAACATCTATCTGTAGCTAAGAAACATAATCATTTCCATTGGGAAGCAACAACGTGTAATAAAGGAAGCTGATATGCTCTCAAACAATCAATGAAGGAGACAGCAGAGAATTAAAGACCTAAAATAAGACAGCAAAACACCAATAAGACAGTTTTGATACATCTGAGCAATTTTCACTTCAGTGTACGACAGCTAGTCAAAATGTGCCATCAGAAGCTCAAATCAAAGTCCCTAAAATCATAATGCAATCCCAGAGTTCTTTAGCCTTGAGTTTGGTACTTATGGAGCTTCTTTTTCCTCCATGAAAACTTTAAAATGAAAATAATTTACACAAATTCAAGATGATCTTGCATACCCATATATTTCTATTCATCTCCTCCTTCCATGAACTTATCAGATAAATTACACACTCACATGATTCTCAACTACCTACTTTACAAATAATGTGTTTGAAATGGCTTAATCTATATGTATGATTCACACCAAAAATAAGTAACATAGCTTACATAATGTAAGATCGGCTCTATTCTTCTACCTTCCTGACATGAGATTCATGAGGGGTTGATTCTCATAAAAGGATCCAACATCCCAATCCTCTGTCGAGGATGAAAGAGTCATCAAGGCAACCACAATAGATCTCATACTTGGTCGTAGTTGAGGATTCTCTTGTGTGCATGCTTTGGCAAGCTGGGCCAACTACAATCGAAAGAGATCTCATTAGACTGTGAATAGTAAATGGGATTTTTATTTATTTATTCTTGGAAATATTTTTACCTTGCGTACTGCGTCGGGTGGGTAGTTATCTCCAAGCCTAGGATCAACCAGTTTGTGAAGGTCTTCAGGAGGATCAGGCTGAGTAAGAACTTCTTCAAACTACATAAACATGTAAGCAAAACAATATTTGAGTGTATGCCAATACCTCATTGGATATAGGGGGACTGGTATTTTGAAATAGAATAACAATTTTACTTGTTAAGTTTCAACTTTAGCCCAACTACATACAATCTCGAGCCTATTCAATGATAATAAGGATGTCAAGCAAATATACCAAACCAACGAGGCCCTTCGATTCAGCAATAGATTCATTTGCTTTAACTATAGCTTCCTTGGCAGAAATAAGTTCGTAAAGCACAACTCCAAATGCATATACATCCACTTTAGGTGAAACATCGCCATATTGAGCATATCTGCACACAAGCATGGTAAAACTTCAATCCATTTTACACAAACAGGTAAATAGTGTAGAGCATTTGATTTCAAACATTACAAATATATTAAGGGTTCAGTTCATACTGAATAGCAAACTCAAACTCAATATACCACTTTCACTGGAAGCAAGAGATATTGGAAAATAGACCATACAATCATTTCCATGCTAACCAATCATAGAGCTAAATTTGGATCCTCCACTAACTTGAGCCAACAAAAAAGAAAATTGTCCTATTTGCACCAACTTTACTATTTCCATAATAAACAGACAATGAAAAAACATCTTACTCGGGAGGCATGTATCCAAATGTGCCCACAAGACGTGTTGGGAGTGATGTACTTCCAACTTCAGTCAATTTTGTTAATCCGAAATCAGCAACCTGCAGTCTAACCTTGTCAGTACGAGAATCTAAACTATGTTTCAACTGCTCTACAACAACAATTGAGGCATCAAATCCAACTCGACCTTTCCATGGTAGTTTTTGTCAATCAAAATATTTGCTGTTTTGATGTCGCGATGAATATAAACAGGAACAGTATGCTCATGAATATACTCAAGACCTCTTGCTGAATCAAGGGCAATTTGTACTCTGGTAGACCATGGCAACGGTTCCTTCTCTAAAAAAAAGACAAACATAAGTATCACCATTGCATTGAACATAATACCCTTATCCTCCCTAGAAATGTAATCTCACCTGATCCACGTAAATGTTGGCTTAAGTTTCCATTCTCAATGAACTCGTAGACCAAGAAAAGAGAACCTTCAACACAATACCCAATCAAGCGCACCTGCATTATAGATGAAATATAAACAGCCAATTAAGAATAATATAGATTTTACAAAATAATCCGCGCCAAAAAGAAAACAGAACTACACTATCACTTGTATAGCCTCATTAAATATGTAGCTAGCTGATATACTTCAAGCAGAACATTCTACATGATGGAGTCAAATGTGAAAAATCTTGACCATATTTATGTCTTTCTCATTATAGGATATTATACTCTATGCTTGAGGATCAGAGTCTCTCCACACTAAACTTATATATTCAACTTCATTTCAACCATCTGCACAACCTCACATATTAGGGGCTTACTAGCAGATTTAATCTATATTACCTTGCTGCAACTGAATAACAAATAATCTAACATTGTACGGGGGAGTTGATATATATGGGTAGGTGGAATAACACAACCATATCAGAATTAGTCAGTGAATGGTGTTTGAATTACAGCCTAGAGTGAAGAAAATATATTAAATAGGATTTCGGCACATTTCTGTACAAAAAAAAAAAAAAAACAAAAAAAAGGTTCACAGTTTTGTATTCACATGCATAATTTGGACCTTATAAAAATAAGATGAAGGATTAGTGAATGTAGTGTTTTACCTAGGTCTTGCTACTATAGAGGGTGTACACTGAATTCAGTTATATTATGCTTAAAGCAGAGTCCAGTTGTGCTCAGCATATCAATTTTTATATTCCTGGTTATATATATTTAGGGTTGGAAATGGCTCAGTTCTGGTTGAACGCCTATAAAAATACATATGCCTGATCTCAAACCCAGCTCATCTATTTAGGGTTGAAAAAAAAAATTATTTCCTAATTTTTTTTTCTTTGTTATAGTATTTTAACTTTTCAAATACCTTTTGAGAGATGAAGAAATCAAAATTCAAGTACAATGTACAACTTGTAGTCAAGACTCAAGGGGTCATAAATATAGAAAATAATTATTATTAAAAAAAAAAAAAAAAAAACAACCCCACCCAGTCCTGTTTAAATATGAATAAAGGTTAAATCCAAACACATTAATTGGGTAGGTTGGGTCATAACTTCCCAACCCTGTGATTCTATGAAAACCCTCATGGATCAAACCTCTGTGCATGTGTGTGAAGACAGCTGCATTCAATCTTTTTCATTCATAGCCAACCATATCCAGTTCTTGAGTTTCAAGAGTTTATTACCAGGTTTAGGTGATGAACACGTGTCAGAACTTTCAACTCTGCGAGAAACTCTTTTGAAGCTTGCATATCCATCTTCTTGATTGCAGCTCTCTGCATGAATTTTAGTTTGGTTTAGTTAAGATGGAGTTGAGCGCTAAAAGAGGAAATACAGATAATTTATTTATGCATGATTGGCAAAAAACTGGAGCAAACCTAATGCATTGAGAATATTTTTGTGTATGCAAGGAGGCTTGGATAGGTAAATGAGGACAATAATGGAAGGCATAAAGTTACTCGTGTTTACATAAGAGAATAGGATCCTTTTATAATTATTGTTAAGTTCCCAACCCAAAGCTAAAATATTAGATGGTGAGGACCAATTATCATAAGAAGTGGTTTGAAACTCCACATGCAAAAGATGTGGGATACATCGTGATGTAGGAAAAATAAAGGGAACACAGAAATATAGAAAATATGTAGAGAGAAGAAGAAAAGAATAGATCTCAGACGACATGGGAGAACATAATAGACAAAAGGGGAGAATTACGAGACAAAAAGGAGAACTCCTCACAACGAGCTCTGCATGTGGGTCAACAATTAACAGGGTCACAACACATACCACATGACCTAGACCATACCAGTATTGGTACCATGTTAAGTTTCCAACCCTATGAAATAGTCTCTAAAAGCATAACATAATCAAAGTGGGTTACCATTTTACCTTTAATCTAAGAGAAGAGCAGTTGACCAAGATGTTCTTCCAAAGTTTATCATTCATTATGAAAATAATTTCCAATCAATTTCATTGGTATTACTATTCTAAAGTCTCAAATTTATCCAGTGAAATCCATACAACTATAAAGCTTAGCTGTTAGCTATGCAAATCTTATTTGACCTTTCCCTTTCACCTCAAGTTCCACAAAATTGCCCCTTCACCCCGCAAAAAATGTTTCAACCTAAACCATCTTATGGTGAATACCTTCTCCTCTCTTAACAAAGCCTTGCTCTATTTCTTGATGATTCCCCTCATATGTGGCAAAGTGCCACATTGATTGGAGCAACCAATTATTTTATCTACAAAATAAAACATGATCCTACTATTGTCTAAGAAACTAAGACACAGACCTAATTACTAACTAATGTATCACATGAACAGTGCAAAACCTTAATTTTACAATCTATTCATGAAGACGAAAGCATGGCCACATACCTCGCCTCTTAGCTCTGCATAGTAAACAGCCCCAAAGCCACCTTGACCTATTTTATTAGCTAGACTGAAGTTATCAGTAGCATTGGCAAGTTCTTCATATGAGAACTCCACTGATTTGTCCACTGTTATACCGGTAAGGCCTGGAGAAGCACCAGTAGCAGGACCAATTGATTCTGTACCTTTATGTGACACACTTCCAGAAGCTAAACATAGAAGATAGTAAGATTCAGTCAGCCAATTTTTACTGTATCAACAATCTGGCTTCATTCTATTTGAATTTGAATAGCAAAGATGAAACCATAAAGGTCTTGTTTTCATATATGTAAGATCGGTGAGTATATACTATCATTGTCTTGTCAGCAAAGTATTTCCCATGATAAATTTATAAGCATTTAAGAGAATTTACTATAGCTGGTTAAACGGCTAGCGGAAATCATTGCACACAAAGCAAGTATCAATACGGCAACAAAAGTACAAGTAGTGAATCTCAGCCCATTATATTCATAACAGAGTCAAATTCATCAGAAATTACAAAGACTTGCAAGCTTTAAGGTACCAACAATGGCAACAGATCTAGAGATTCAATATACCTTAGCTGACTGAACTTCAAATGCTTATTCTGATGTCTATTTCTAATGATTGTTTATTCAACATACTGTACCTTAAACAATGTCAGATATACTAGTGAAAATTGATTAATCCAATGAGCACTCTTTTGTTGAATATTATATAAAGCAGAAAGTGGATAAAAGAACAAGTATAGGTACAAAATATACCACGGCCATCTTGAGCATATGACTCACGATTTTCTGCAGAGAGTAGTTTTGCCTCCTTGTCCTTCTTTCGATAAAATTTAACGTATACACAAAATGCTAATAATAGGAACCCCACAACTACAGCTACAGAGATACCGGCAATAGCTCCAGCTCCTGATCCTGCTTAAGTAGAAGAAAAATCTTAACTCAAAATAGCATCAAGTTTCTATTTATTATCCTGATCAAAATATAAACGTGTGGATAATTTTCTGATAACCAACATGCAAATACGGTCAACCACCTGTGCTGCAAAGGAAAGAAAAGAACAAAGAAAATTTTAATATCATGAATTTAAATTAGGATGGGACAAAAAGTAACAATTGTTTTAGTTTGACTAAAACGTAAACATCTGAATCTACCTTGAATGCAAGGGCAGATAACTCCCATTTTCATCTGCAATAAAGAGGAATGTGTTTGGTGAGTCAAATCCATGGAAATTCACAGCACATAGAAACTAGAGTTGTAACAGAATCAGATTCTTTATAACGGAGTATTTGGAAAACTATTGAGTGATTATTATTGCTATCAATGTGACAGTTGGAGACACAATTGAATCAAACAACACAATGTTCCTAACAACTGAATACAAGTAAATTAAATATTATGAAAAAGAAATAAGATTGATTTCTTAAGATGCTTTTACCCTTCCCTTAACAACGCTTTTCTACACTTTGTACATTGAAATGCTATTGGAAATAACAAATGCTTGTTTCAAATGCCATGAAGAACACAATGAATCGGCTACATGGTTTTCAACAAGCATCCACTTAATTAATACACCATCTTAATTAACCCAAGGCTGCTAAATATTGTTTCGATTCCGCCCCTGCAAAATGATCAATGGCAGTGTCAAAACAATGGCATTAGTCTAGGGGTGTGCATATGGTCATTTGGTTCAAATGTAGAGATTTCATCAATCTAACTGAAATGATTGATTATCTAATTTACCAACCATATCAAACCATTTTACTTTTGTAACCCAACATTATCGAACCGGTTCAATTAATAGTTCGATTCTTGATCACAATAAGATAAAATCATTATACAATACAGAACATACTAAATATGATATAAATTAAACGTCACTTGTCAGTTTGGTTGGAGGACCACCAAAAATTGTTTAAAATTAAACTAACGATAACTGCATGTACAAATATCACTTGTTACTAAAGTCTAAGTCTAATAGACCATATAGAAACTAATTCAAAAATCAAACCCATACTACACAAAATATATAATCACATTGAGATTTGTTTAACAACAAAACAATAGATAGTCATTACAAGAAACAATGCCAAACTATAATGCAATATATAAGAATTTTCTTGATATATGTTTCATCAATACCTCATTGAACTACATTTAATTGGGATAGAATGAATAATATCAACACTGGTTTCACCAATATCAGACACAGAATTTCAATATTCCACTCTCTCCATGGAAAACCATCCCTTCCCACCATTGTCTATCTATATTTAGAAACTATATCAAGTTATTGGGCATCAAATCAATTTCACTCAACTAAAATTCCCAATTCGCCCATTACTGATACACTTATGAACAAAGCATCAATTCGTTCTTCCAAATGGAATTCATCAGTTACTGCAAACAAGAACAGAAAATCATTTCCATTTCCACCAAAATCAAGCACTCACCTTTGCCTGGTATGAACACCAGACCGCTCCCGCTGCTGAAATTCACATTTTCGTTGTAGCTCTGCAACAAGCTCGCGCTGAGGTTGGCTTCGGCGGCCACGGACTCCAAAGTATCATTCGGCCGGAGAGGGTAAGTAATGAACAACCCATAATCCTTCGAAACCGCACTATCCCCACAAGAGCAATTCACGGTGACGTTCAAGGTCCCAGTATCCGGAATTCGATTCGGCTCGTACGCGTTAAACGCCTGGATCCACGACGCTGTTGTCAGGTTCGAATAGTCAATTTTGGCGACCTTGTTGTAGGTGTCGCCGGTTTGAACCGGGTACGAGAAAACGTGACCCAGAAACTCTCCATTGATGCAGTCGCAAGAGAACGGGACGCGGACTCGGGCACCTGCCTCGACGCTGTCCTTGCTGATCAGTTCCGGATTGTAGAGCGCGATGGTTTCAGGCGTAATAGAGCCCAGAACCTCGCCGACGAAGGTGAGATTCGAGCCCTGCCACACGTAGTACGATGCTAAAGCGAGGTCACATCGTTGTGGACACTTGGATTCAGCTACAGAACAAACGAAGACAAAGACGGAGAGCCCCAAAAAGAAGCAAAATTTTGTGCTCATCGGAATGAAAATAGCAAACCCAGATGGAGATTTTGGGGATGAAGAAGACCCAGAAGTAAAAAACAAAAATGATGGAGGAGAGAGGTGTTTGATTAGTAGAACCAGTCTGTTTTGAATTGAAGACCGTTGACTGGTTTAGTTTAAAGAAATGGAGAAATTGGAGATACGGTGGTGGAAGGAAGATGAGCTGTGAGGATATGATTAATTAAGCTAAGCAAGAACAAATCATATGCGGTTGTGATGTCCGTAGAATTTAGAGAGAGTTCAGTTGGTAGGAGGAGACCAATAAATTCCCGAGTTCAGTTAGGAACAAAGTCAACTACGTTTCTTTGAAAGTTAAAGAAGAGTTTGTGGAAGCACAGTTAACTATAATAATCGAAATAAAAGTATACTTGATTCAGTAATATATGTCAGGTAGACAGTTACACCAGTTTAAACGTTTCGGATTTCATTTGAAAATTTGGACTCGAGTCTTCCTACTAGTGGTATGGATGTATATTTAAGGTTACAGATTCGAAACGATTCGAGTTTAAATCAGATGATAGTGAAATGAAAAATTAATTTCATTTTTATCGAAACTATCATTTCATTACCAACAAGTTTTGGTAACTAGTGACTTTTTGTTGAAATTGGAACAACGTAAGGGAAAGGGTCAATGGTTGTCGTTGGCTTGCACTACACTTCAACAAGGAAAGGTCCAAACGCACTTTGTACGGAACCTAACCTTGGGCTAAGTATGTGCAACCTTGGACTTCTTTGTACTCATTTAAATTAGGCGTGCATCGTAAAAGTGAGTCCAAGCCCAAACTTGCCTTACCTATTACAGCATATAACTTATATCTTTTTTTCTAACTATGAAGCATCCAAAGAGGGCTCCCAGTCAATACGGGATTTAACATGTTTAAGTCATATATATCACAGTGAAACTAAGTAATTCATATTCGAGCCGGAAAGGACTATAAGAATAACACAAATTCTAGATTAAGTTTTAACGGAACTGCACATCATGTGACTTGAAATTAAGACATCAGGTTCCGAGATAACAATACAAAAAATTGTTTCATAACCCATGTTTCTTTGCTATGTGTGGTTGTGGTTGTGGTGGTGGGGGAGGAAAGTAGAAAAAATAGGATCTCCAACATGGTGTTGCAAATGAATTGAACCAATAGCATTCTAGGTAGCTTAGCTAGTAGTAGCAAACTAGCAATATTGCTCAACTCATTCTGAGCCCAACAGAGAGAATGTCATAAAACAAGGACAGAGAATGTCTCATAAGTGGGTTGACCAATTTTTGGCCATTTCTTTCTTCTTTTGTAACACTTTTAAATCCCACAATTGCAAAGATTAGAAGTTGTTCAACTGATCACTCAAGTGATGGTATCATGGACACCTACCTCAACATGCTTAATTTTCAAATATATGCTTCACCCAACCCTACTTGTTACTTTAGAAAATTTGTACACTTGTTCCTTCTACTTTTAAAATCTTTACTCGTATAATATTCAATTCAAATATTGTTCTTAATGTTAATACGATTGTATTCTTTGTGATATGTGTATAATTAGCATGATCACTTATCAAAAAATTAGCATGATCATCGAAAATGATTAAGGGAGATCTCTCTTCTTGTGATTATTTGTACATATTTACACAAAGTTGACATCATGAATTGTAAAAGTATTTAAAGTCAATATATGGAGACTGGAGCTAAAGTTATACATACTCACAAGATAATGTTTATGCGCCAAAAACATTAGTAGGTCAATCGATAAAAAAATTGGGTGAGAACGATGATATATGTGTTTGCTAACTAAGAAAAGATGGTCACTTCTTTTTAATTTATGCAAGGACAATAACACACAAGAAGGTTCGGGTAAAGATATATTGCGTTTTGTCCTTTAATCATGCATACACATTATTTACTAAGTGTCACTACTAGAAAATTGGTTATTAGCGACGGAAAATTCCGTCGCTAATGCACAAAATTCCGTCGCTAATAACCATTAGCGACGGACACGCAACGGATTGAAATCCGTCTCTATACACCTCGTCGCAGACGGTCAGCTACCGAATTAGTGACAGATGTAGCGACGGGATTCCATCGCTGATCAGCGATGGATTTAACGACGGATTTAGCAACGGAAATTCCGTCGCTAATCTTAAATTAATAAAAAATTGATAATTTAATTTTTAAATAATATTTTATATAAATTTCATATATTATGA
>JAYMTA010005870.1:0-10955 GCA_036897625.1 Pelargonium cotyledonis | reverse complement strand
CAAATGAGAAATATTAATTAATGAAAATAAAATGAACCGCCGCGTAGACGCCACGTCATCGACATTAATAGTGTCGTTAACTCAAACTAACGAATGGACCTTTCTCACCAAATAATCAAAAGTTCGGATACAACTGGAGTTGACTTTTTAATTTAGGGATTTGTGCGGTGACTATCGAATAGACGAGAGTTTCAGAGTATTTAAACCAAACTAAAATAGCAAGCATTAGCTACAGAACAAGAAGAAAAAAGAGATTACGAAAAATAATTATTAGTAAAATAATGAAAATCAAGTAGTGCACGTATCAATTTCAGGCCGTGTGATACGAGTGGAGCCTGTGCTATGCAACAATCTGAGGAGACAAGTAGAAGAACGGAAACACAACCCAGCATCACAAGAGCACAAAAAAATAGAAAATTGTAATCGGTTTAGCAGTTTATCTGTTTTCTCAACTACTCCTCACCTTCAAGAGGTCAGTTTCTGGACTTCATCTCCTTGCTCTTTATCATTCTCTTTACCTTTTCAGAGATATTTTCGAATTTGGGTATGTTTTGTTCGATGGTTTTGTTGTTCAATTCGATTTCCGATCTGGGTTTCACTCAAAATATGTTATTTCTTCGATTTTCTTGTTTGCATGGTCTTAATATTTTTTGGGTACGGTTGGAGTTTCTTCTGTGTATATCTGAATATGGTTGTTTCTTGGTGATGAAGAATTGGAGTTTCTACTGGTTTTGACGAATGTGCGGGTTTGATGATTTATTTGTTACACTCACTAATTTTACTATTTTTGGGATTACTTGTGTTAACCCTGTGAATTTTCATTATATTGGAAATTTATGCTTCTGTAATTGGTATCCTATACTGAGAGTGATTTCATGGTTTGATGGAAATGTCAGGTAACTCGGTTGGTTGAGAAACTAATCACTAAGATGCTATACATACATACGAGTTCAATTTCATCGGTTTGTGTTACATCTGGTTCAAGTCGTCCACTTTCACGATATACATCTCACTCAAGATGGATAAATTACTTATGCTGTGTGTTTATAGGTTAATTATCTGTGTGTGGTAACTGCAAATCGTAGAAATAGCGTACGTTGTGTGGTTGACACCATCGAGCTTCTTAGAGTTTCCTTCCTATTTATTGGTGAACTAATATCATTTAGTTAGTATTTACTTTTGTTTCTCATATTCTCATTTGCTGTTCTGAATTTGATTTCTAACTTCAAAAAGAATTTAAGCAAGCAAAGCTTTCATGAATAATACAGACCTTAATTAGTTGGCGTATCCTTCTGTACACTATGATAATTGTCATTCTGGAGACACTAAGAAACTATTTACAGCTAAGTCTTTCCTTTGCTTGCTATTTTATTGCTGGCAGGATGTGTATATTGCATACTGAGAATAACTGGATTGTTAATAACAAATTTTCTCTAGTGTCTGTTGGTTGTTTATATTTCACTAATAAGTTTGCTTTTGTTTCATTTTATGAATATACCATTGGCTTATCCAGAGCTTTATTTTGTTAATTTTATCATTAGTTTATATAAGTTCCTAACATATGAAATGACACACTATCTATTTTGTATCTGAATATGTCCTCTACTACTGCACAATATCAGGAAATAATGTGCAAGGCATTGATAGTTTTGGGAAGATCATAACAAAAAGAATTGCAAGAGATGGGAGGTTGCTGTTGTTCTGCGAGAAAATCCCATTTGCATGGGACGCCAATTTATTATTATGTCAGTACAATTTTCCATCCTTTTTCACAAGTCTGTTATTCTTAATATAAGCTAGTCTTTCATCTACCTTTCTATCAGGGGCTGTGGCTGATATTTATATTGCATAGGTTTAAACTATTTTACTTTGTTGAAACTGATTTACGGTGAATCACAAGCTATTTTTGGGGGTAACTAAATCTTCTGAAGGTGTTTGCTGCACAATAGGTGTTGTATTTTGTAGATATGGGCTCTGGCTTTTTACTCCTACTCCTATGTGCCTAGTTTTGTAATTTTGTTTGTCTTTTAGATGGACTAAAATTTAACTACTTAAAACCACAACCAACCCAACCTATACCATTCTTGATTCATACCTCATTCACAGTTTACTGAGACCTTACGTTTCTACATCACCATCTATGTTGCACCAATACTGACATGTGACACAATACACGACGCTATTTGTCATTATCAAAAAGCATCGACACAATACGTTAAGGGACACGCTTAATCTTTTATTAAAGAATATGTTTTATACCTAAGATATTAAATAAACTATAGTCTTAAACTCTATGAAAAGTGAAATTGATAAAGAAACTATTATTATTTTTTTTTAAATTAAAAATATTTGAAAAGGTTTTAGGTTGTTCAACGGACAGGTATTCTGGAGGTCAGTTTGTGCATGGCCGTTTAGGACAATATTGCACTTTGCTTCAACCCTTCGTGTCTCTACTTGTTTATGAAGTCTTTTGGCTCCTCCCGTTCAGTCCAACTCTTTGACCTCCTGCAAAACCATTGAGATGGTGTGCACGGCTGTTTAGGCCAACATTGCATTTTGCTTCAACTTTTCACGTCTCCACTCGTTTATGAAGTCTTTTGGCTCCTTCCTATCAGTCCAACTGTCCGACCTCCTGAACGCCTGTTGAGATTATGTGCACGGCCGTTAAGGCCATCGTTGAACTTTGCTTCAACTTTTCGCGTATCCACTCGTTTATGAAGTCTTTTGTCTCCTTCCTTTCTGTCCAACTCTTTGACCTCCTAAACACCGATTGAGATTATGTGCACAACTGTTCAGGCCAACATTGTACTTTGCTTCAACTTCTCACGTCTCCACTCGTTTGTGAAGTCTTTTGGCTCCTTCCTTTCTGTCCAACTCTCTAACCTCCTAAACACCCGTTGAGATGATGGCACGACCGTTCTGGCCGATTGCTTCAACTTTTCGTGTCTCCTATCGAATGTGAAGTTTTTTACTCCTTCCTTTCAATCATCAGGCTACACAATCATGACACCTTCACATGCTGGCGGAAAACCTCAATGGACCCGACATGTGGACTATGAAGGGAGCTCCTTCCTATCAATCATAAGGCTCCATAATCATGATTTATGACACCCCTCACGTGCAGGCAGGAAAACTCAGTGGACCCAACACGTGGACTATGAAGGGAAGCAACATAGATGGGTCACTAGCCAAAACAAAACTTGCTCTGATACATTATTAAAATTTACTTCAACCGAGTATTTTATGTTGTTAGGTGGAGGGATGAACTAGTGTATCAATTGGTGACTGATTTCACATTCTTTCAATGTTGGATACGTTAACAATAATCACAAACCAAATATAAGCCTTAGGTGCCAATAGTGATGATAGATTGCCTATCTCAAAGTTCGGGGTTGTCTAGCATCAGTTTTCATTTTCAATCCCATTTTTTCTCAATGTATAAAAATAGGTAGTTTAATTGTCTTGGCATCATAAAAAAAGCCTCTTTCAAATACATCTGTTTGGTTGAAACTTTTCTTCAGTATATAAAACAAGATTGAATGAATTGCTACATCAAACAGGCTACCCTATTACCTTTTCCCTCTAAGTAGCCTTGAGATATTATAAATTAGTTGTGATGACTTTCTAACCTCTGCCTGTCCCAAAAGTAAATTTTGTATGGTCCAAGTATTCGTATACATCAGTAACATCACTGGTTAGTGGTGATTAGTATATCTCAACCATTAAGAGTTTTCTCAAGCTTGGATAAGTTAGTCTCTGGAGGCTTGTGGCAATGAAAAGGGGGAAAAGAAGCCTTTTTTGCTTGTCTTTATTAGGTCATTGCGTCTCGTGTTAGTGTCCTCAGTTCCACTTGCTTGATTAATTTTAGGGTAGAATTTTTACGATATTCATTGCTTGTATTTTGGTTTGTCAATTGTAAAGACTGTAGAAAGGAAAAGATTTAGGACACATGCTCATATATGACGAATGTTTGAAAGATTGTGAGAAAGGAAGTTGTTAAAATTTCTTGTACCAAACTTACTTTAGGCATGTTCAGTGCAAAATCTTTGTGTTTCTTATTGTCAAACAAGGTGTATCAGAGCTTTTCTAATAAAGTAACTTTTCCCTTGAAAATCTGAACTCTATTCTGCAGTGCCCACCGGGATTGGAAGGGCATGAGACCTTAACATCTCAAGGTGGTATACCCGAAACCATCACTGCAGGACTACTTGTTCATATGAATCTAGAAACATCTACACCCGACACTTACCGGTCCCCTCCTACACCTTTGCCATATGATGTGATTTTGGGATGTCAGCAGTTGACAGAATCTGAATCTGTAAAAGAAACAACTAGTGGCGGTAGTTTTGAAACTTTGGCTACTTTTGACGATCTCGACGAATCTGAATGCAAATCTCAAATTAGCTCTTTGGTATCCTCACCAAGGAAACTAAAATCTTCAAAATCAAATAAACCTGATGTTTCGGCCGAAGAAGAGGATGGTTGTCCCATTTGTCTTGAAGGTGCAGTATCAGTGTCTCTGATTATGACTTAAATAATGTTTGCTGGTATTGGAGAAACTGAATCAGTCCATTGCTGGTTCACTATAGCATTGTCATTTTACCATGCCAAGTCTAATGGTTCAGTTTCTTTTCTCCATTTGCAGTGTATGATGAGGAGAATCCAAAATTGATCACAAAATGCAAACATGATTTCCATCTTTCATGCATTCTTGAATGGATGGAAAGAAGTGACACCTGCCCCATATGTGACCAGGTTTGCTCCTCACCAAAATTATTAGTGCAATGATGTTTTTCATGCTTTCCTTACCAACATAATAGGATCACACTCTTCAAAGTAGTTTTATTTCAACATCTCCACTCAGCAATTGTTTGCATCTTTATCTGGGTTAGTTTCATCAAAGTGAATGGCAGGGAATTTTAATTTTAAGTCTAGAGCATCCATGCTTATTAGGGGTGCTTTGTGGGTATCTTGATTTTGGCAGGGTGCATGATTAACTCGAGCTGCATATGTCATTGTTGTTCTCACAGTTGTTTGTACACTAATTTAGTGTTTGGTTGTTCAATGGTACAGGAAATGGTATTTGACACTACGTGAATTAGATTTAAGTTTTTAGCTGTTGAAAATCAGAGCTCGCCAAAGTCCTTGGGCCACAGATGCATGGCAGTTCTTTGTTATATACTTCTTAATGAAATGTGACCCGGAGGTGATTTTTTTGTTTGTTAGTTTTGTGATAATTGTTTGGAAGATAGCCAGCTGATGATTTAATGTAGCATAGTTTTTGTCGAGTGAGGCCAGGATGAATTGGAAGCCAAGGAAAGAACCTGGAGTTCAATGTCAAAACAGGTTGCTGCTTTGCCTATATTTTTTATCCATTGCTCAAATCTTTGATTGCAAGTTGTTTCGGAACAAGTAATTAATGGCCGTGTCGCCTTTCTGGTTGTGTTGATTTACCACAATGTACTTTCCTGTACAGATTTGTTGCCCTCTCCCCTTTGTATATATTTCTCCCTTAAGTTGCTGCATGTTATTTGTTAAAAGTTTCTTGGATGTATATTTGGTGCGAGGAAAAACTGTTTGGTGTATGAAAAGTATGGAAGGATCAATGAAAAGGCGGGTTGTGTTTTATAATCAACATTCTTTTTTTAATGATGAATGTACGTATGTATTTATCTCTTGATAAATGTACCGTAAATTTAAAAATAAGGTAATTGCATATAGATACATGAATTTTTTTATGTTATGCATAAAGTTAACTTTAAACCGTTTCAATTAGGTGCAAAACATTTTTATAAGTTGCACTGTTAGGTTATGTTTGGTACGAAATAAATGAATGCTCATTCAGGAATAACTTGAATGCTTATTTCTAGAGGAAAGCGCATTTTAGTTTTTTCCTTACTAAATCAGTCCATCTTAACTCAAGGAATGAGTAATTAGTTTATCCTATTATGAAAATTTTTGAAACTATAATCAGTAATTTAAATCTTGCCGAAACCCTAGCTTCTCTCTTTGTGGGGTGGTTGTTCTCTTGTGGGGGAGTCTACTCTTGACGGCTAGGGTTTGGGGCGGTTTTGGTAGTGAAGGGATAGTATAACGACAAGAGGGCGACAGACAAATAACAACAACTTCTCTCTGTTCGTGTTTGTTGTGGCAGGGCTTCACTGAAGATACGGAGTAGCAGGGCGCCGATATCATCGACTGGTCCAAGGGCAGGTAGTCGGCGACTCAGCGCGAGGGTCATCGATGGAAAGTCCGCGAGTGGGAGGCAGAGACGAGGAAAATGACTCATAACAGAGGGTGCGGAGATGGCAGGTCCTCTGGGTTCTTCTCGAGCAATTGGTGATATGGCGATGGCAGAAGTGACGAGGGTAGTGGCAGCGCTTGATGTGGATGATGATATTGTGGTCATAAAGTACGGGGAAAGCGAGGCTCCAATTGTTTAAGGGGCGGGTCTTTTCATCAGTTTTTTGGGTTGGTTCTTGTCTGAGGAGCCGATCAATTTTCTCAACATGCAACAGATGACGACATGATTGTGGAGGTTGAGACGTGGGTCACCCCAAAGGAACTACCCTTCTCCTGAGCAAAATAAGCAAACTCGATTTCTATTCGAGTTTTATAATGAAGATGATGCGCTGAAGGTTCAATTTCAGGGTCCTTGGCCTTATAAGGGTAGGTTTTAATTCTGGAACGACTTAAACATGGGGATAATCTGTATGTTATAGAATTGTGGATGTTGGACATGGGTGCAAGCTAGAGGGATCTTTAAGAATTATGCGTTTAAGAGGGTCTGTAAGGATCTTGGGAATGTTGTGGGTCAGTTTCTAGAGGCAGACCCATTGAATTTTCGTAGTGGTTGGGTTTCATATGCATGGATCCGTGTTAGATTTGACACAAGGCTCCCGCTTCGTCAAAAAGCAAGGTTAGTGTTTGCGGGGATTAGTTGTCATGATATATTTTTCAAATATGAAAAGTTGCCTACTTTTTGCTTCTACTGTGGGAGGTTGGGTCATATTGAGAAGGATTGTGAGCGATTCTTAGTTGTTAAGAATCCTATGCTGGAGAGGGCATATGGCATAACTCTATATGCTCCAAAAGGAAGACGTGAATATTGCGGTTCAATAGATTCGAACATGTTTGGATCAACAATGGGACCCGATTGTCAATGCAAATTCTACTTTAATTACACCCGACTCGGAAGATGCCCGAGAGTTAAATGAGAGGGCTTTTAGTTCTGAAGTGCAAAAGGAATTCAGTGTCAGTAAATGAAAGTGTGGGTGTTATAGAGACACCAAAAAACGTGTCATAGGCGGGCTTGATAAGTTAGGTTTGCTAGGAGCCGTGAGGAGAATGGTTGGGAACTGCGCATGGGGTAGAGTTGCGAGCAGCTCGGCGCATGCATGTGAGGTGGTTGGTGGTTGGTTGTTGGTTGTTGGTGGTTCTGTTGCAGTCCAGACTAGAGGGGAGGGTTATCTCAGTGTTTTTTGTTTGATTTATGTTAACATTATATTATATTTAGCAAAACTTTTTTTGCCGGGAGATTTGGTTTTACGTTTGTTTATTTCGTTTATGTTTTAACTAGATTATCTGTTAGGTTATTTGGTTTGGTACTAGGGTTAGAGTGTCTTGTTCGGCCTTTTTATTAGAGTTTGTATTGATCGTTTTATATTTTTAATATATGCATGTTAGTTCTTTTCGAAAAAAAAATTATTATGTTATACTCATATGTTGCACATAACTTAACAAATTTTAATCAGAGAGGGAGAGGGAGAGAATTTAGGCTAAATTTCACTAATACTCACCTAAATGAATTGGTGGAAGCGCAGCAATCCGTTCGGATCCAAGAATTTTAATGTCTTCATCACGCAAAAATAGCTGAGAGTCTTCTCTCTCTTTCTCTCAAATCAAGGGGAAAATAGAGATAGCCTTTTTGAGCCATTAACTTAAAACACCTGGCTCTTATTGCTCTTGACATCTAGCCCCTATTAATTACCATTTAATTTTACGGTTAGTTTAACCATTAGTTTGATGTTAAAAGACCAATATACCGTCCCAACTTTTGTTTATCAAACAAACCCTTAAGCTATTTTGAATTTTTTTTTTTTAAAACTAATTAAAACTAAAACCCTAATATCTCTCTCCAACAACAACCACAACGGCTGTGTGGGCTCCGGCGGACAGCAACAACAACAACAACAACGATGGCTCCGCTGGACAACAGCCACAGCGAGGCTCGATCTGGCCCCTCTATTCCAGATCCAGCGACCGACGGACTGTGGAGAGAGGAGGAGAGCTAGCGGACTGTGGTGAGAGGAGGAGCGTTGACGGTGTTCGTTTTAGATCTGAGTGAGGGAGAACGAGCTCGCTTTGAAGTCGCCAGAGATGGTCGGCACCGCTGGCTGGGTCTGTCTTCCTCGGCTCTACTCGCGGAGAGGCTCCGGCGATGGAGCACGAACACTAGATTCAGCTATGGAGCGACTCCGGCGGTCTCTCTCACTGCTGCGGGCAGCCACTGCTCGATCTCTTCTCCGAGCTCGTCGGCGATGGATGTGGCTCGATTTATACAGACGATGGAGGTGGCTCGCCGGCGATGGATGTGCACAGATCTGGTCAGATTTGGAGATGGACGCGTGGTGGCCGGCGTGCTTGTGTTCCTCGGCACAGGTCCGGCGACGGTGGCCCATGAGCACTACAACAAACCAGATCTGATTGATTTTTGTTGTTCTAAATTTTGATCCCAAATTTTTTGTAAATTCCGAATTGGACACTTAGGACCCAACCAACTTGCTACTCCCATCTAGCGATGAAGAAATCTAGCTAACCTTATGAACTGATTATTAGTTAGTTGTTCTACCCATGAAACATAATTTAATAAAATCAAAACTATCAAAGCTAGTTGAAATTTATAATAGATAAGATTCAACGCACTGGGATAACTCACTCCGGTCTTCAAAACATAAACCACCTCATTTCCATCAAAATGACTACCACTCGCCTCAACCTTGATCAGTTGTCCAGGATAAAACCTCCCGAATTGTCATAGCTTTGACCAACATCGGATTAATTAATCTCTCTGATTCAGCCACAACGACTTCATCCCCAAACATCTCCAACTCTGTTCCAGACTATCCATCCATCACCAGAATGACCCACATTCAGGAATACCACGCAATTAGAGTTTAACTTCAAAGCTCCAACCACCGGAGGAGAACAGAGAGAGCCAACCGGAGAAATAGATGAAACAGACTCCGATGAATCTTAAGCAGCCTTCCATGATTGGACCATCGAGTTAACCATAGAGATAAGCTCACGAACTAACTTCTGTGCATAAGACATTACTCATTCGTTACGAAAATTTCAAAGGAGCCACGCTATATTAGAGCATAACTAAAAAAATTGTCATCCTGCCAAACTAACATACTAGAAATCCAGTCTTTAATCGAGCCATTGCACAACAAAACCCATGCAACCCCAATGAATCTCATGCACTAACGAAAATTAACAGATAATGGAGCAAAACATGTCTTACCAACTCAGAATCACAACGAGGGCACTTGCTCGGGATATCAGCCCCTCTGGCGAACCAAGTTAATTAACAACGGAAGGCTACCTGAAAGAACGTGCCACATAAAAATTAACCTTACTCTGAATAGATGCGCTCTAGATATTCTTCCACAACAACCCACCAACAATACCTGGCACACGAGTCAACAACGTGTAACCGCTCTTGACTGAATACTGAATTGTCTTCTCGGGATCTAAAGACCAAATATCGACGTCGACATAACGGCTTAATTGAACTTTCAAAATCTATTGCCACGAGTTTTCCTTAACATAATCCCCTAATAATTGTAAACTTCAGCCCCTAGAGTTGTTATCGTGAAGATCCGCATCGAGTAGATCCTGAGAGATAACTCTGGCCCTATTTGGCTTCAAGAGAAGGCAAATATCCGCGAGGGACAGAACCTAAGGATTTTCGAACGCTTTTATCTCAAAATCGAAACCGGCCATACGAACTCAAACATCCTCGATAAGACTTTGAAAAACCCTAATATTTTGCCATATATAGCTTGGATGGGACTCAACCACAGCCTCAAACACCGAACACGACGAAAAAGACTTTTCTTTGAAAACCCGACTAATTAAAAAAGGAGCAGTTTCCTACCTCCATAGTTGCTTCCCCGAAAAAGCCACATTAAACCAATGAAGAGGTTGAGATTTCTTTGCTCACCACCACGTTCTCGCATAACCGGTTCCAACCTTGCTAGTGAATCCTTGAAGCCCTAACATTTCCCGTGCTCCACCGATAGGGATTCAACAATTGTTCTATTTTGTTACAGGTCGATAAGGGAAAAAAGGTAAACACCCATTGTGTAAGCCAGAATCGCTTCCGCAACAACCTCTATTAGAATTTTCTTTCTTTCCTTGAAGAGGGCTTTAACCGACCAGAACGATACCCGAGCACAAAATTTATCGACCACATATTGGAATATAGGCTACTCTTGTTACAAACCAATACTCCCAGATAAGTATCAAATTTTGGAGCTACCTAGACTCCAAAAAATTTGCCACACTTTAAGCATATAGATTAGATGAACCTGGAATAAGCATACTTGTAGATCGAGGACATTTCACAAAAATTCAGTATACTTTTAACCGCTCTCGCTTCCTCATTGTTGGCCTTAAAGAACACTAAGACAACGTCTGTGAAAAAGATGTGTCATACCCGAGGGGCATTCCGATCAACCTCGCACTTATGTACCATACCATCCATTTCTGCAGCCTAAAATAAAGATGAGAGACCTTCAACCACAAGAACAAAGAGATACGTGGAAATTGGATCCCCTTGCCTTATACCACGCTCTAGCACAAAAGACTCCAATAACCCGTCATCAAACTCTAATACCATTCCCAAGGTTCATGCATAGGGATGGCAACGGGGCGGGGCGGGGCGGGGC